>BRDA01033261.1:0-17521 GCA_036984385.1 Crenuchus spilurus | reverse complement strand
TATTGACATTTGCCATCTCCACATCATTGCATTCAGTTTTTATTCACAATTTGTATAGCGTCCCAACTTTTTTGGAATCCGGTTTGTAGTTTGTATTAGGTTTTCTGGGTCTGGGGATTTTTTCTGAGATTTTGTATGAAGTGACGTCTGGACCTGTTGAAGTGGCCAGTGAGTGTATAACATATGCAGTATGTAAAGTTTGAATATGCTTTATGAGTTCAGTCTGTACATTATTGTCTTATTTTGTAAGTAACCCCAACACAAGAGTACATCAATAGCCCCTTAACTCACTCACTCACTGACTCACTCAAGCTTACAGTACATTGTCCCCTGTGTAAGGGTGCAGAGGGAGTGCACACTACACTGAAGCTGTATTACTGTCATCATCTATTTTACTACTGAACACTGAATACAGTGTGTGTATGTGTGTGCGCGCGCAGCGCTAACACATATACAGCTTCCGTTTGACTCATGTAAAGTCCCTCTCGGCACACAGGAGCCAATGCTATTGTGTAATTCCCCAGAAAGGCTCGCCTGGCGACAGTCTGTGTGTGATTGTGTGAGCGTGTGTGAGTGTATGGGTGTGTGTGTGTGTATGTCTGAAGGCGGACAGTGTGTGCTCCTACCCCAAGGACAGGAAGCAGTTTGTGGGGGACAGGAAATGCACATTGAAGCAGTAGCTTAGATAAGAATGAGAGGCCGCTCCCATACACACACACACACACACACACACACACACACACACACACACCTCACTCCACCCCAGACTCCCCTAGGCCTTACTGGTGCCATACAGATATGCTTACCCACCCTATAAAGGTTAGAAATGTTAAAAGTGACCTAGCAAGTCCGCTCAGTGAAAGTGTCATTGACAGATAGTCCAGCGGGACTCTCATTACACATCACTGTGAATCACCGATATGTCCTGAAGCATGTAATGCTCTTTTCAGTTGAGCCAACATGCACTTTTCATGTCCTTCAATATTAAGCCTATAATAGTTAAATATGTTTGTTTCCGACTCAAAATCAGTATTCAGCTTGGCCATTCTAACAAGCTGCATGAATTCAAATTGGACTTTCTTTGCCTTGTTGCTTCATGTCCTTGCTCAAATGTTTCAACATATTGTATCGTTAAAACATGTAATTGTTTAGTTTTTCCATATATTCCATTAAATTGTTAAGATATTTGCCAAAATGACTTCAGATTTTTGATCATTACCATGCATCATTATTAGTCTCATTGTAAAAAAATTTTTAAGTTACAGAATAAATACATCAGCATTCGACTGTATGATTCTACATGATACACTCTGGGAGATACAGGTTAACTTTCTCTTTAAAGCGTTAAATATGTTCAATTTTGCAGTAATTAACTCTATTTGTAGAGTATACTGGGGAAATGTCTGCTAATTTATGCAGTATTTCTATGGAGTGAGATCACTGTCAAAAATGCACACACCCACACACAAACAAAATCATACACATATGCATATGACTTAAATTAATACGAATACGTTTTGAAATATTATGGCTATGTTTTGAAATATTACAGGTATGATTTCTTACTTACAAATATGATAGAAAAGTGAGCAAACACTGCCAAAAATATGTCACCGGGCTTCTAGGCCAAACACATCGTGTGGATGAACAATCGATTCAACATAGTGTGCATGTGTGATCCACTGCTGTTTACAGCTGGTGGATGATGACAGGCTTTAATCTGCCTATTTGCAGACATCTTTAATATTTATTTGATTAAAACACATTAGGTCTTTTTGATTTAATATTACAATGGTAATGCATATTGTTAAGTAATAGAGACTTAGGGTGTTTTCACACCTGAAGGTCTGGACCATGGTCTGAACCAAGGTTTGTGTGTTTGTTACTTTGTATATATTTGGTTAGGTTTGCTTTCACACTGCATTTTTGTGAGCGCACCAAAGACTTTTAGTATGACACGCCTACGTGCTGCTGTCATCTCATACGTCATCCTCTTCCACTTCCATTCTACTCCTTTCTTATAACATTAACACTATTATTCCATTTTATTTCAGTGTGTCTTCTCTCTTTTACAAACCTTGTCATTCACAAATTCACACACAATCGATGGTGTGATTCATTAATCACTGTGATTTTATACCACCACTGCTGTTGTAGTACGTTTATAGTTTACAGTGTGCACTTTCACTAAAGGAGATGCTGAAAAAAACAAGTTAATATTTTTGAGATATTGTCTGTAGAAGATAAACTGTCTTTTAATAATTGTCATTATGTCAAATGTCATTTATCCTTTTATTTATCTTTAAAAATCAACATTGTGAATAAATATATTATTACAGTGTCTGTGTCTGCCTAATATATCTGGTAATTTCACAAACTTCACTTATTCACTGTAAGTTATTCATGTAAAATGTAAAATGCATGATAGAACATAAATATGGGTCAATGAAAGGTTTGCAGTAATGTTATAATGCTTTCTTTGTAACAGTAAGTGTTAATGAAGCAGCTTAGTCAGTTGCTGGAGGGACATATAACAAACAGGCTACACTTTTCTCATTTTGTATCCTTCAGCGTCAGTCATCCTTGTTAATGTATTTTAAGTTATGTTCATATTTAGATATGACGTGTTCTATTGAGTGTCGTGTAGACTGCTTAACCTCTTTTGAATGTCGAATCGATTGCTCATCTGCTCAATGTGTTTTGCCTAGAAGCCCAGTGATGTATTTTTGACAGTGCTTGCTCACTTTTTGATTGTATTCATAAGTAAGAAAACGTACCGATAATATTTCAAAACGTACTCATAATACCTATATAATGTGCAAATAAAATTATCTTATCTGCAAATAAATGATCTTATCTTAAAAAAAAAAAAAAAAAAAAAAAAAATTCCAAGGTGAGCGCTGTAATGGCTGCCCTCCTGGCAAATGCAAATGCAAATGTTGGGGCCTTTATCTCGTTGTACTTACTTGCACAATGACAAATAAATTATCTTATCTTATCTTATCTTATAATAATATAAGTCGTATGCATATGTGTATTATTTTGTTTGTTTGTGGGTTTGTGGATTTTTGACAGTGATATCCATATCTTTCCAACATTCCCTGCAATTATGTTATTCTTATGCTAAATATATGTTTGAAAGCATCTTACATTTTTGTCAATCTTACCATGACAGTGTTTCATGTTTCAGCTAACTAGATCTTTCCATCTTTCCTTAAACAGACATTGGGTTAATACCAGTTTGATTATCTTAAAGGCTAGTTTTCAATTGGGAGCAGCTGTGACCTTGTGGTTCAGGATCTGGTCTTGTGACTGGAAGGTTGCCAGATCAATCCTTGGGATGGTCATGACTGTTCTTGTGCAAGGCACCTAACCCCTAACTGTAAGTTGCTCTGAATAAGAGGGTCTGCTCAAAGCCGCAAGTGGTTTAAATGTATCCTGAAATGTTGTGGTGCGGTAAAGTTTTAATCTTATTGCGATTAAAAATAGGATCACACTATCATCTTTAATTACTTGAAATGTAGCAATATTATGGTGACTGTAAACTATAATAATAAAGGATATTGAAATACAGTGGAATAATATATATCAACAAATAAAACTAATTTGCTACTGTAAAAGAGTACAGCAAACAGAAAATACAAGATTTTGTTAGTGTATATAATCATCTAAAACAAATAATTATTTATAAAGTATTAATGAATTGAATTTCAACTTTTCAAACATTACCTGTTGTCATACTACAGTTTCGAATTGCAAAACATATTTTGAGACTTGAGGTTTCATACAGTATATAAAAATATTTGTATTTGTGGAACAAGATCAGAATTCTGTTTATGATGTTTCTGAGCACTGCAAAATGTAAAATAATTTAAAAATGAACTTAATTCATATGTAACTACCAGACTGAAATAAGAAGTGTTTCATTAAATGGATGTTATTAAACACAAAAGTAATTATAATGAGATAATGAACTTGCAAAACCAAAACAAACCCAGCCCACAAACCATATCTTTATTGTTTTAATGTCTTTTTACTGTTTCATATGTTGAATACTTTGTGTCTAGGTAAAGGTTGTGCCTAGTTTGTTTAGTTTTACCCCAAAAAATTAAAACTTTTTAATAATTTTTAGACCAAGTTTAAGAACAGCATTGAAGTATTGTAAATTACTATTAACAGAGTTAATTAAAAAATGACATTTTAAATGGTTTGACTATTTATACATTGCTGGTAAACAAATGAATCAAATAGTTTGTCTCATAATGGAAGGAATAGTGCTATTCTTTTTTTAATAGAGCTTTTTAATAAAGGTGATGCATTTTGCCCAAAATGACAAAGTAATAACCTTTTAAGTTTCTGGGAGTTTACTGTGCATTCAAAAGAATGTAAGTTGTAAAACAGTAGTGTGTGTGTGTATGAGAGAGCTGAAGTGAGAGTGTGGTTGAGTGTGATCACACTGCTGAACTGAGAGTGACTGTAGTTATGGGTTGTGGTTTTTGTGTGGATCAGTGCTGGTTAGCTTATGGCTACACACTGTGTGTGACACGTTTTGCTGCACGTCCATGACCTGTGGCCTCCACATTTGATCATTCATATGATACATTGCTTGTGGGATAATAAAGGCATGTCTATTAGTTTGAGTGGAAGTCATTGTAAAATGGTTAGTGAAGGTGTTATCAATGCAAGATATTTCAGTGTTATTAAGCAGTACTGATAAAATGAAATATGCTATTTGCCAAATTTATTTGATTGCTATGTCATTTGATGATGTTTTCATTTGCATTAATATACACTGCTCAAAAAAATAAAGGGAACATATAAACAACACAATGAAACTCCAAGTCAAGCACACTTCTGTGAAACCAACCTATCCAGTTAGGAAGCAACACTGATTGTGAATCAATTTTACCTGCTGTTGTGCAAATGGAACAGACAACAGGTAGAAATGAGAGGCAATTAGCAAGACAACCCCTAGACAGGAGGGGTTCTACAGGTGGTGACCATAGACCTTTTCTCTGTTCTCATCCTTTCTGGCTGATGTTTTGGTCACTTTTGCATTTTGTCAGTTCTGTCACCACAGAGGTAGCATGAGGCGATGTCTACAACCCACAGAAGTTGCTCAGGTAGTGCAGCTCTTCCAGGATGGCACATCAATGCGAGCTGTGTCAAGAAGGTTTGCTGTGTCTGTCAGCACAGTGTCCAGAGCATGGAGCAGATACCAGGAGACAGGCCAGTACACCAGGAGACATGGAGGGGGCCGTAGGAGGGCAACAACCCAGCAGCAGGACCGCTACCTCTATCCTTTGTGCAACTGGATTTTCAACTGGAATATTTTATTCATTGAGATCTAGGATGTGTTATTTTAGTGTTCCCTTTATTTTTTTGAGCAGTGTAGTTAACGTACCTGTTCTTTCAGAAACACTGAAAAGTGCTGAAAGAATGTCTTACAAACCTGTCAAACTACTGTAATTTTTCCCAACAAATGTAACTTTGCACATTATCATAAATGTTAACCAGACAGAAGCCACATTTGCAGTAAGAAGACCTGCTATTGATTTAATATTCAGACTAGTGCATCTCCAAAAATGACAATATCAAGTTAATTCAAAGTGACACATTTCAAGCCTTTTTGTTGTAATGTTGATACTGTTTGAATAATTATTTATTCAAACGTGAATTGAAATTTTAAATATTCACATAAAATGAGATTCTGGTTTTCAGGTCATACTGATCAACATTAAAACAAAAAAGGCTTCAAATATCACACCACGTAATTTTTTCATGATTTTCTATTTTTAATCTATGACTGCATATTTGGACTGTTCTTTCAAACTAATCTGAAAAAACTAGCAAATGTGGCAGCCATGTCCTGGTGGTTTGATCCCCTGGCAGGTCATAATTGAAGTGCCCTTGAGCAAAGCACCTAACCCCAAACTGCTTCTCGGGCCCCATAAATAGGGATGTTCACTGCTTCAGGCACATGTTCTCACAGCCTAGTGTGTTCACTAGTGTGTGTGTTTCACTGCAGGGATGGGTTAATTGTGGGAGTCAGTTGTGTGCAATCACATTGCCAAAAGTTTAATCTAATCTAATGATACACTAAAATTAACTTTCATGCTTTGGATACCATAGCTGTCTGAAACTTCACAAATGCTGTCTTCTCAGTCAGGTTTTTGTTTTCAGAATTCATGCCAGAAGGCAATTAAGCACGTCTGATTTTAAAGTAATGTAGATGTATCCTTCACTACCATCAGCTGTCAGTATCTTGGCAGCATCATGGCGTATTTTGGCCTTGAAGCCACATCTCAAATGCAATTAATTTGCAGGTACATTATATTAACATTCTGCATTCTAAGGCATGGCCAACAAGGTACTGGGGAAGCTGCCTTAATAAAAAAAAGCACATAAAATAGAGGTAAAAGAAAACTGCTTGGCAACATTCTGCTTTCTCTAAAACTCAAACCTAATGAGAAACTAGTGTGTAACCTTTTGTCAAAATGTGGAAGCTGAGAGCTTATTATTATATTGCGCATTGCAAAGCAATGCGCAATATACTGTTATTCATTTTTCATATGTTCTTCTTCTTCTTCTTCTTCTTCATCTTCTTCCGCCAGATTTTTGACGCGCTTCTTGTCCCGCAGTTTTTAAGATATCGACACCGTTCCAACTCCAGATTGTTCGGTACGATGGTGTGATGCAGGCTCGTATACAGAATTTTGATCGGATTTGCGATTTCCTAAAAACTTCCTTAATCTGGGATTTTTTTCCCATAGAGAATGAATGGGGAGCAAAAATGCATGCTCATCTACTGTACTTCTGCTTGACCGATTCGCACCATTTCGGACACACTATATCAGGGCAGGCCCCTGAGCACAAATTCACTGTTGTTTTGACCCGCACTCGTTTATTTGTCGTTTTATTGCCATCCCTTTTTCGTCCCATTGACCTCCATTCATTTTTTGCCATACCAAATTCCAGGCTTCCATTTGCGCGACAACAACCAAAATTGATATACTACATCATGGCAGGTAACAGAGCTCTAGTCCAGAGCCATACTGACCCGCACTCCTTTTTTTGTCACCTTTTCTTCCCTCGTTCCTCTCATTGACTTCCATTCATTTTCACATACACTCAAGCCACAGAGTTTCTGTGTCCCAACAGCCACCAACATTCATGTACTCCATCAGGACAGATAACAGCTCTAGGGCAGGGCCATACTGACCCGCACTTCTCTTTTTGTCATCTTTTCATCCCTCGTTCTTCCCATTCATTTTCACATAGAGACATGCCAACTGCCTTAGGTCTCACAGCAACTGCCTTGGGTGCCATAGCAACCGCCTTGAGGTCCATAGCATCCGCCTTGGGGCCCATAGCAACTGCCTTGGGTGCCATAGCAACCGCTTTGAGGCCCATAGCAACCACCTTGGGGCCCATAGCAACCGCTTTGGGTGCCATAGCAACTGCCTTGGATGCCATAGCAACCTCCTTGCGGCCCATAGCAATGGCCTTGGGGGCCATAGCAATGGCCTTGGGGCCCCAAGCAACGGCCTTGGGAGCCATAGTAACGGCCTTGGGTCCATAGCAACGGCCTTGGGTGCCATAGCAACCGCTTTGGGTGCCATAGCAACCGCCTTGCGACCCATAGCAACGGCCTTGGGTGCCATAGCAACCACTTTGGGTGCCATAGCAATGGCCTTGGGTGCCATAGCAACGGCCTTGGGGCCCCTAGCAACGGCCTTGGGGCCCCTAGCAACGGCCATGGGACCCATAGCAGCGGCCTTGGGAACCATAGCAACTGCCTTGGGTGCCATAGCAACCGCCTTGGGGCCCATAGCAACCGCTTTAGGTGCCATAGCAACCGCTTTGGGTGCCATAGCAACCACTTTCGGTGCCATAGCAACGGCCTTGGGAACCATAGCAACTGCCTTGGGTCCCATAGCAACCGCCTTGGGTACCATAGCAACCGCCTAGGGGCCCATAGCAATCGCTTTGGGTGCCATAGCAACCGCTTTGGGTGCCATAGCAACGGCCTTGGGTGGCATAGCAACCGCCTTGGGTGCCATAGCAACCACTTTGGGTGCCATAGCAACCGCCTTGGGTGCCATAGCAACGGCCTTGGGGCCCCTAGCAACGGCCTTGGGACCCATAGCAACGGCCTTGGGACCCATAGCAACCGCCTTGGGTGCCATAGCAACCGCCTTGGGTGCCATAGCAACTGCCTTAGGTGCCATAGCAACCGCTTTGGGTGCCATAGCAACCGCCTTGGGTGCCATAGCAACCACCTTGGGTTCCATAGCAACTGCCTTGCGGCCCATAGCAACGGCCTTGGGTACCTAGCAACGGCCTTGGGTGCCATAGCAACGGCCTTGGGTGCCATAGCAATGGCTTTGGGTCCCATAGCAACCAGCTTGGGTCTCATAGCAATGGCCATGAGGGCCATAGCAACGGCCTTGAGGCCCCTAGCAACAGCCTTGGGTGCCATAGCAACGGCCTTGGGTGCCATAGCAACCGCCTTGGGGTCCATAGCAACTGCTTTGGGTGCCATAGCAACCGGCTTGGGTGCCATAGCAACCGCCTTGCGGGCCTTAGCAACAGCCTTGCGGCCCATAGCAACGGCCTTGAGGGCCATAGCAACGGCCTTGGGTGCCATAGCAACGGCCTTGGGTGCCATAGCAACCGTTTTGGGGCCCATAGCAACCGCTTCGGGTGCCATAGCAACCGCCTTGGGTCCCATAGCAACCACCTTGGGGGCCATAGCAACCGGTTTGCGGTCAATATCAACCGCCTTGGGATCAATAGCAACCACCTTGGGTGCCATAGCAACCACCACAAATACCAAAGCATCACCTTACAAACCAACTGGGATACCTTAGCTTGTGGGCCATGTTAGCAATGCGCAATACCCCGCGTTTCCTTCAGGAAATGCACTTTTCTAGTTTAAAATGTCATTCATTTGTCTCTGTGTTAAAGATTACACTGTTAGGACTGGTTGGATGTAGTTTTATGTTATGTAGGTGAGCTATTAAAAGTATACAGTGTATCACAAAAGTGAGTACACCCCTCACATTTCTGCAGATATTTAAGTATATCTTTTCATGGGACTACACTGACAAAATGACACTTTGACACAATGAAAAGTAGTCTGTGTGCAGCTTATATAAAAGTGTAAATTTATTCTTCCCTCAAAATAACTCAATATACAGTTATTAATGTCTGAACCACCGGCAACAAAAGTGAGTTACACCCCTTAGTGAAAGTTCCTGAAGTGTCATTATTTTGTGTGGCCACTATTATTTTCCAGAACTGCCTTAAATTTCCTGGGCATGGAGTTTACCAGAGCTTCACAGGTTGCCACTGGAATGCTTTTCCACTCCTACATGACAACATCACAGAGCTGGTGGATATTCGAGACTTTGTGCTCCTCCACCTTCCACTTGAGGATGCCCCAAAGATGTTCTATTGGGTTTAGGTCTGGAGACATGCTTGGCCAGTCCATCACCTTTACCCTTAGCCTCTTCAATGAAGCAGTGGTCATCTTAGATGTGTGTTTGGGGTCATTATCATGCTGGAACACTGCCCTGCGACCCAGTTTCCGGAGGGAGGGGATCATGCTCTGCTTCATTATTTCACAGTATTGGAGTTCATGTGTCCCTCAATGAAATGTAACTCCCCAACACCTGCTGCACTCATGCAGCCCCAGACCATGGCATTCCCACCACCATGCTTGACTGTAGGCATGACACACTTTGTACTCCTCACCTGATTGGCGCCACACATGCTTGAGACCATCTGAACCATACAAATTAATCTTGGTCTCATCAGACCATAGGACATGGTTCCAGTAATCCTTGTCCTTTGTTGACATGTCTTCAGCAAACTGTTTGCAGGCTTTCTTGTGTACAGACTTCAGAAGAGGCTTCCTTTTGGGGTGACAGCCATGCAGACCAAGTTGATGTAGTATGCGGCATATGGTCTGAGCACTGACAGGCTGACCCTCCACCTCTTCAATCTCTGCAGCAATGCTGACAGCACCCCTGCGTCTATCTTTCAAAGACAGCATTTGGATGTGACGCTGAGCACGTGCACTCAGCTTCTTTGGATGACCAATGTGAGGTCTGTTCTGAGTGGACCCTGCTCTTTTAAAATGCTAGATGATCTTGGCCACTGTGCTGCAGCTCAGTTTCAGGGTGTTGGCAATCTTCTTGTAGCCTTGGCCATCTTCATGTAGCACAACAATTTGTCTTTTAAGATTCTCAGAGAGTTCTTTGCCATGAGGTGCCATGTTGGAACTTTCAAGACTTTCAGTCAACGTGTAATTTTGTCAGTGTTGTCCCATGAAAAGATATACTTAAATATCTGCAGAAATGTGATTATTTATATAGATGCAAAAGTTACATAAAGTACAAAGCAATTTCACACTGGGTTAAGTGGGATTTTTGTTAGCATGCTAGCATGGCTTTGTAGATGGAACATAGAGGTGATTTAGTGTTTGTTGTTTGACAGCAATTCTAGTCTATATGATACACCATTATTATCTAGTAAGACATAGATATAAGAGATAAGGAAGGCTACATTTCTTTAGTGGGTAAGGTGAAATTTTGTGGGATGAGGTGAAAGTGCAATTCTGGCATAATTCAGTCATTGAGACAATCAAAGTCTAATGAATTTGTAACCACAGCACAAAACTAAAAATGAAAACTGCAAAAATGTAAAAATCAAACATAAATGTAGATGTTAAGATTACACTCTTTAGACAGAAAGAAAAAAAGGTAATATATTCTGTGGATTGGAGCAGGACAAAACACATACTTCTATACTATCAGTCAAAAGTTTGGACTCAAAGAAAGTATTCCTTACTTGTATTGTTTTCCATATTTGTGAATAATAACAAAGACATCAAAATATGAAATAGCACATGGACATATTTAGTGACATCCTGAAAATATCCTGAAGCTAACTTTCATTGCTTTCATGGACCTTTCCATGTTACACACATGTTCAAGCAGCTTCATGTGAAGTCTGAGATTATGATATTTTGATCAGAAATACTTTCAGCTTCACTATTTGTATATATTTTTCTTAGAAACAATTTGAATGTACATTTACAACATCAACATATGACTGCAAATTCAGGTGAATCTCTGAATGCTAGTGTACATCATCTACATTGGTAAGATAGTATGGACTATGTCTACATGGATATTCTTCTGATATGTGACTCTAATTAAATAAACCAGAGAATTTCATCCTTATTACAGATTTCTATGGTCTGATTACACCTTTAGAAATATGTCTGAATGATTATGCTTATTAGTATGTAAACAACAACAACAGCAACTATGAATCTGGAGTTCTTTGTATTGAATGTCAGGACTTTCTGCACAGCAACATGAGGCTTAACTGTGTTGTGTAATAAAATTTGTTTTTCATTACATCTAAAGAGTTCAGGAGTTTTGCACTTTGTGTACATCTTAAGACTATTGTATAATGTATTGTTGAAAGAGTTCACCTTTTGAAAACTGGAATTTTGTTTGGGCAGTATTGTTTAAAGTGTCAGGTTTTGTGTGTTGAAAACTGTACTGTAATAGCTTACCGAGAGGTTCCTTTTAGAGGCATTAATAATTTTGAATGTCAGGTTCCTATCAACAATCTCTAGAATTGAGTATTTTACATCAAACTGCTCTGAATTATTTTACATCTTAACCATTTAATTACTCAGACATGTTGAACATTTTAAAAGCCATCTTACTTTTATTGACAATACATTAATGATGCCTAGAATTATTGTGAACTCAGCACTTACTTTAAATAGGCTTGAATGGTTACAGAAGTATTTCCCTATTAAATCAAAGACACTGGGATGTCTGCCCACTTTTAGCCTTTCACTTTCCTGACCCAGACTAACACACACACACACACACACACACACACACACACACACACACACAGGTTGACTAGTTGACACTGATTATTCCAACAATTTATCATTTTTATGAGCATTTGTGTGAAGACAGAAGAGGAATAGCCAACATCCTGTGACAAAGAGTGAGAGTGAAAGACAGAGAGAGAGAGAGAGAAAGAGAGAGAGAGAGACAGAGTGCTAGAGAGTATGTATGAGAGAGATACAGTAGAAAGAGAGAGTAAGTAAAAGAAAGAGAGAGAGATGTAAGAAAAAAAATGAGAGTGATATATTGAGCTGGTCCATTGTTCTTCAACATAAAGATAGGATAACCTATGAACATTAACCTGAGTTTGATCTTTTAGGGAAAAACAACATTAAAGTCAAATATTATACAGCAAGGAACACACACACATACACGCACACAGGTGTCAGAAACACTAGAGACTGAATATTGATCCAGACTGTACTGAGTGAGTTTCTTTGATTCAAAGTTGAACAAGTTTAAATAGAAGTTAATCATCATCTCTGTCTGTGTAAGTGTATGTGTGAATCAATATCTCTCACACACCTCCCCCTGTGTCAGGTGTGCTGCTTCACCAGTTGTGTGTTAAAAGGTTAAAAAAGGTGGAGATGAAAGGCTGAAGTTGTGTGCAAATGTGTACATCTTTTCTACATCAGTTGAATGTCTTTGCTGTTGTAATAATACTTTTTTTTTTTATTTTGTTTAAAAGAATATAGATATATTTTGTATAGAAGAACATGCTGTATGTCATAAAACTAAATATTTTTCTACATTATTTGAGCAGCTGCCCTTTATGCTGCGTAATCCTTTCACCACTGACAACAACTTGGAGTAAAATGTTGCTACTTTACGGTAACTTGAAAATTAAGAATGTTTTACCTTTTAATGTAAAGTTGCCATTTTGGAGATACTTCATTTTAGAGTAGTGGTGATACACAGTGCCACGGCAACAATAAAAATATCATGAAAGAGTTCATTGTTACTCATAATTTAATTTAAAAAATCAGATTACAGTGAACCCCCACCTATTTGCGGTTCAGCATTTGCGGATTCACCTATTCGCGGAATTTTCTCTAGAACATATCTACTTGTTATTCGCGGAAAACACAGATATTCGCAGCTTGTTCTGTAGAACATATGCACTGTACAACAGTTGGGTAAGTGCGTGCTCCAATACTTGAACACTATTGGCTGGCGTTTGGATGGCCGTACAAGGCCAGCTCTCATTGGCTGATCTGCACAACACACAGCCACTTTCACGGGAGCCATAGACCTGACTAGTTTTGCTTTTCTTTTTCCCCTAAGATGCCCCCTAAATGCCCAGCTTCTTCTCAGGCTTCCAGCACAAAGTGTAAGTGGTGAAGTGTAAGCGGCTCTCAGAGAGAGAGAGTCAGAGAGTCAGAGAGAGAGAGAGAGAGAGAGAGTAAACTTTATTTTCTATGTCTTTACACATGATTCTGAAGTGTTAAGGATGATAGTTTAAGGCATATGGTTGGATTTAACCATCAAAATAGGTACTTATAAGCACTGTTGGGGGAGGTTTGCTGTATTCGCTGTAGGTTCTGGTCCCTAACCCCCGCAAATACGGGGGGTTTACTGTATTAGAATATTTCATTTTGAGTAAATTGCTATTCAAACAGTATTAACAGTAAAACAGAAAAGTTTTAAATACGTCATTTTATGTGTAATGAATGTAAAAATATATGACCGTTTACCTTTTTGAATTAAATTATGAACTTTTTGAAGATATTCTAATGTTTGGTTTTGAATGTGTTTACATTTGGAAATAATCGAGTCTGATATATATTTTGATATGAAATCATGTTTATACGTATTTGAATCATGTCAAATCAATGAAAATATCTCAATAAATTGGATCCAGATGTCTGATCAAGATTAATATGAAAAAGTTTTGTGATCTATAGAATTTAATGACAAAATTCAGTTTTACACCAACTTTGCTTTTTCTTGCTCATTCTCTCACTAACACTTTCATATCTCAGATTTTACCCACTCTACACTCGTCACTCTGTCACTCACATATTATAGCTGTTTATAACCTGACCTTCTGTTACAATGAGAGTCACACACACACACACTCACAGAAGGTGAGGACAGAGTAGTGCGTTGGTTCTCACAGCTGTAGTTTTATGGAGGAAATGCACGGTGTGAGTGTGTGTGACTGCTTCCCCCCTTCAATGCACACACATGCATACATAAACAGACACATGCACATGCACACACTTACATTGATTGTAAATTAAACCCCATATGGCCTGCCATTCATTACTCATATGTGTTACAGCAGTATTATATTGGTGTTATGTCTTACCTGTCAATCACTAATTAACAATATTTAATATTCTTCATTATTCTGAAATACGATCACTCGTTTGCTTTGACTAATTACTGTGTTTTTGCTTCAAATGTTACAATAAAAGTACAGTATTGTAATACTCAGCTTCCTTCCACTTCCTAGCTTTAAAATATCCATATATAACATGTGCTCTAGATGTGTAACACTTATTGTTCATAAGGCTACATGATACCTGCATAAGCTTTGCTCCATTTACAAAGGCTTATTCCACTAGAAATTGTCATTAAGATTATCAGGGTTACAAATGTAGACGGCAGTTGATAAAAGCAGCTTGTACAACAGCTGATGTCTATTGGAATAAGTATTTACTAATGTTTATGTACATTTATGTCAGGTGTTATTATAAACCCAAGTCATCTACACTCCAGTGCTACGAAGTCTAAACCTGTGCATAACATAATGCTTTTGAATTTGTTGATTCAGATTTAAAATATGAAAAAATGTAACTTTTCTAAACAGATTTTTAGACTGTTTTAGTCATTATTGGTGCCTGTTTTTCTCTGGTGTTCCAATGCAAAGTCAGGACATATTTGTCCTGGAAATATACAAAAACAAACAAACGTACATAGATAATGAAAAGTGAGTTCACACTTTAGCCTCCTACACTAACTTCCCTGAATGTGTCAGATGACCAGCTTCCCTTTGTTGATCCCTGCATAGATAACTGCCTCTCTCTCTCATACTCACTCTCAAGTCTCTCATGTCACTCACAGATATCCACAAATCCATCTTTACACACTCAAATTCCTTCATAATGCTTAAGATTTTGGATGGTAAGAATGGCTTTGGTTTTTTTGTGTGTGTATCCTTAACTTTGCTCTCATGGGGGGTTTGATGGTTCTGGCTCAGCACCATCCTAAACAGGCCTTATCACCACAGTGAGCTCTTATCAGATGGCCTTGTGGCCTTACAATAACACAGGCGCTATCAGCGTAGCGCAGGCTCAATCTGGCAACCCGGCCCTACAACAACAATAAATACACCGCTCAACTTATTCTCCAACCGCACACATTCCCAAGACAGCATTCCTCCCACAGTGACCAAGTGTGTCCTCTTAATGCACCCAACCACCCACACACACACACACACACACACACACACACACACAGAACAGAAACATGAACTCTAGAAACTGGGGAATTACTTATTACAGTGTATGGTTCAAATGGTAAATAAATGTTTCAAGATACTTCACTACGAGCCATAATGAGTACCGGTACCTATTATTGCAGATCTATGAGATCGTTATTAAGACTGCTAAGACATTTGGATGTTATAAACTTATATCATTAACATGATGAGATTTGGTCTATATTATGATGTAATAACATCAGTAAGACATTATGATGTTATTTCTAAGATGTCATGATGACGTAACACCTGATGTTATAATGCTATAAGACCTATAAGACATGATGCTCCCGATAGGATCTTATGATGCTATAGCACCTATAAGACATTATGATGCACTCTATAAGGTATGATACTGTAAGACATTGTTATAAAACCTATAAGTTATTATTGCACTATAACACATTTATAATCTTTTAATGCTGTCTATAAGATATTATAAAGCTATAACGTGATATGATATGCTAAAACACATATAAGACATTCCTATGAGATATATAAGATATGATGATTGAAAGGCAGGGGCAAAAAAAAAAAAAAATTTGGAGGGGCACTTTTCAATTAAAGGGGCAACTACCCAAGCACTTCATCATGTACAATTGTAGGAGAACCCTATACAGCACTGCATTGTGTTTTCTGTACTGAAAAGGGCTTACATTGGGACACTGTCTAGTAGGGGTGCAATAGAGCACACATAATGCTCTCTTTTTTATTGGAAAGGCAATCAAATAAGGGGACTCATTAAAACCTCCAGTGTCAACCAGTGATGATGCTATAAGACAAAAGTTTTAGACTTTTTGTTTATTGTCCAAATTTGATCACAATAACACATTGTAATCTATTTGAGTAATACGTAATAAGATTAGTTATTTGATATAGATTGGTAGAGAGTAATTGTTTATATGGATGGATGAATGGGTATTATGATACAAAATGGAAAGCTTTAACTCAAAGAACCTCCCTCACACAGGATATTGTGGTTTGCTTCCCCTTTTGCGGTCATTGCAACACAAATATACACACATAGTTTTTGGGTCCTATGTGCTTTTTTAACATTCCATTTGGAATTCTCTATTTTGAGATTTTAATCTGGGTTTGTGTTAATCTGAGTGGAGGTAAAGGACCCTGTCCATTATCATAAATTCTCACACACACTTACACACCTACGCTCTTGATAAATAATGCTTGTAGAAAGGCCTTTCTCTAAAATTAATTTTTTTTTCACAGCTTTATATGCTCTAGTAGGCACAATTATGTGGGTCATACAGTCACAAATGAAGAGTTATTGACCTATTCATAATATACAGTTTCTCTATGATAATCTAACTATATAACATGATTATTGAACTATCTAAACTATATTATAAAACTATATTAAATGTATTATCAATTGCCTCAGTTTATAATAATACAGAAAATGCCCATATGGGTACTATTGCTATGTGTATGATTTTTGGAGTCCAAGCATATTATGCTGTAAGGCTTTCTTAGGAGTTTCCTATTATTAGTCATTCCTGGGCTCACAGTTAATAGTCTGTTTGCTTATATATTTATTTACTGCAAACATTAACAATCAGTTTTCTTTTAAGGTATTTCATACAGACCACCCCAGCCTTAGCTATGGGTCAAATTAGGAATGTAATCCCTCAGCTGACTACCTATTGTTCATAGATATGCCGCTCTCCATTCACCCTCCATCTTGCTTATATATGTAGATTGTCTCTAAACTGTCCTCATTTGATAAGTAAAGTTATCCAGTCATGAAGAAAGTCTTGATAGCTCCCTCTCATGGTGACTCATGTAAAAGCAAATAATAGAGATCCACACTTTGGACCATTCAGCAGATTTTCTCTCTGAGAAACAGGCACAAACATACACACACATGCTCCTGTTTACTATGGATACAATCAGATCAATAATAAATGAGTCAATAAGGAGCCTGAGGACTCAAACAAAAAACAGGATGTCCTGGAGAATCACTATCCATATGGTCACCAAGAGTTTTGACGGCACTTAATAATAACATGTATGTACTATATATATATATATATATATATATATATATATATATATATATATATATATATAT
>BRDA01033258.1:0-24880 GCA_036984385.1 Crenuchus spilurus | reverse complement strand
CATAAGGCTCCGTTCTCGGTCATTTATCCCCTGGCAGTACTTCCTACATTTCCCATGAACAGGGGCGTCGCCAGACATATTTTACTGGGGCACATTCCCCAGTATTGATCTGCAGTGCCCCAGTATAAATTTCACCAGTAAATAAAAATCACTTCAGTTTTAAGTCTACATAGAATACACTACAAAATGTGCACATAGCTACTTAATATAGTAATCCATTGCAATTCTATTCACTGACACAATACCCACATGGCTACTTAATATGATAATATATTCACAGAGAGAGAGAGAGAGAGAGAGAGAGAGAGAGAGAGAGAGAGCTACGTGACTAAAGGTAAGGTAAAGTTAGCCCATAACAACTTGCTGAATACTTATATAATATCATATATAATTTTTATCTTGATTGAGTTAAACATTATTACTCCTGTAGATGGATATCAGAAAGTGTTTTGCTCAGCAGGGATAAAGCAGCAAGGGGAAATGAGAGAGGTGAGCTTCTGGCTAGGCTACCTCAACCTGTGTCTATGACGTTAATGCTACGTTAGCTAACGTTATTCCTTGTAGCAAAACAGCCGAATTAACATTAGCAGTACAGACAGTGACTTTTGTTAGAAATGGCTCAAGTAATAAGGATGGGAAACCCAAAATGGTGACAGGAATATCCAGTGAGTTGGCGTTAATGGTGGTATCGTGCTGGTTGGGACTTCTGCGTCAATGATGAATATAAGAGAGCTTGTGTTGACTAATTAGCACAGGAATACTGCAGTGGTTCAAACGCAAATGGTGCACCTTCATGTTTGCAAATGTGGGTACATTTTCCTTAATCATCAAGTCGTGACCCAAATTTTTAAACCATTCAAATTTATTTCACAGAAAAAATGCACATTAATATGGACTGTCTTGTCAGTCGTTTTGCCTTTATAATTGGCTAAAATACTCTTGTCTCCAGAAAAATGACTAAAAATATCTTTTTGCTTTTACCAGTAGTGGTTTACTCGTCTAGAGTAAAGTTCACAAGTAGGCCAAATGCATCAGTTCACGCTGGTGATTAATCAAAGATCCAGTCAACAACATAATCTGATCTGATTGTTTAGTTTAAAGCACTATTTATGCTTTCTTAAATATAAATAAGTTCAAAAATCTTTTTTTTTTTTGCATACATTATCTGTGCCCCAGCTGTGCCCAGTACAGTCTTAAGTCTAGTGATGCCCCTGCCCATGAACACTATATGCCTTAACGCTACGTCATGACATTATACGCCCATTGGCTGTGTGCAGTTTGTAGTGAAAATAGCGCTTTGAAGACATGATTCAAATAAGATAGATAGATAGATAGATCGATCGATCGATCAACCTGTTTGGACTTTCTGTGTATATTTTATGGTATGTGCTGTGTTTTCATGCTAACAATGTTAATAAAATTGTAAAATGCATTCAGTGGCACTCATTTCTCTTATTTTTACTGCATAAAATTTGGCTAGTGGAAATTCTGATTGGCCGGTAACTTTAGAGAGTTACCAGCCACATTGGCTGGTGATCAAAAAAGTTAATTTAGAACCCTGGATATAAAATATTGACGGTCCTCCTTAGAATTAAATTATGAACACAAACTTTTTCCAAATAAAAAATATGGAGATATAAAATCCATTATCAGTATATATAAATGTAGCTTTATAAAATAATATATAAAACCAAGTCATTACCCACTGGCCTATATTATATGTGAGTTTCAATATGTATTTTAGTCTTTTTTAGTGGGCAGCAGAAATATTGTCCACACTCCCCACATACTCACCTTGTCTTAAATCTGACTCACTGCAGTTTAATCAAAGATGGAGCTGAGAGTTCTTAAACGTGACTGTAGGTGTGTAATCATAGCGATGTGAGGAGGTGATGTCTCACCTATGACCTTTATGTTAGAGATACTGGTGATAAAATTCACACTGAACCTCTAATATCTGTAGGAGTGTGTGATCTTTTATATATATGATTATCCTGCTGCATCATTTTGCAAGCCACATCATATTGGAAAAATCTAACTGTGAAAATCCCATTAGGTGTTATAGAAAAATAGCACTCCTATATAAACAAACAGTTATGCACTGGGTGCCACCATTTGCCAATGTAGTTGCAAGCACTGCCAAAATAACAGCACATGAATCATTCTTTTAATAATCTTAGGACATGAAGTCTGAAAACAGCACAACTCGATTTTGATCATGAAAGCAAGGCTGTGACCTGAAGCCATACTGAAAGTTCCAGCTGAATTGATGAAACTACCAGCTGTAGACCTCAGATATTGTACCAAAGAGCTCATACAGGGAGATAAGTGTGGATATATGAACGTTTCAAAGCTAAATGTGAGGACACAAAAATAGCACTCATATTCCATTGTAAATCTATTGTCCACAGCAAAAGAGTGAAGACATCCATACTCAAATAAAAGTAGTATTATGTCAGTGAAATAAGGTGTTCTGTAGATGTAAAAGTAGTCAAAAGAAATTTAAATACATCAATACATAAATAATACTTTATTACAGATTCCCACTGATGTTTATTACTGATTCCCACTGATGTCCAGTGTAAGTACAGCAGAAGAAAACAATTTTGTCCTAAATTACACGGACTAGTTCAAGGTTCAGGAGGTTCAAGAGATGTTTTATTGTCATTTCAGTTATATATACAGTACAGAAAATAATGTTCCTCCAGGACCAGCTGTAACACTGGACACAAGTACAGAGACAATATACAATAAACATGCGATAGTACAGGCCCTATATTTTAGTACAAGCCCTCTAACTAGACTAAGACACATCACAGTACAGGACAAATGTAATGTTGATATGGTACAGGTTTATTATCTAGTGGGAAGCAATATTCCAGTGAGTGTATGCAGTGAGCAAATGTGCATATATAGTCTGTGACTTTAACTAAGATCTGGCTGTGGTTTATGAGAAGCTTTGGTGATAGAGCTGCATAATTTTAGGTGAGTAATTTCTGTTTTGGAGCTCCATTTCTAAACTAAAGAAATAAAAGGTAGTTTTGGCTTTTTGAATACATCTGAGGTGAGTGGACAAATATGTAAATATGATGCACCATTCCTGTAAAAATGTAATTCCATTCTACCTCTTTTCTCAAGACCCACTATGTACAACCATGACTGAGTACAATCAATACTTGTTTGGGTTCCAAATGTTGCTTTTTTAAATTTACAACCGGAGATGTGAGACATTTCTAACAAACACTAGAACACCAGCTGTTACTGTAAAAATACATCACCAAAACTTTTTTCAAATCACACTCATAACTATGATTCATAAGAGGAAGTTACATTGTAAATTTGTGAAATTACACTGTAAAGCATAGGGAGTTACACTCAAAAATTGGGCTGTGTCTTCTACATGGTTTTCTGCACAGTTAGACTGAATCATTCTAATAGTGTCATGCAAAGACTATCATGCTAACAGTGTGTCATGCTAAGTCTTTCATGCTAACACTCTATCATGCTAAGACTGTATCAAGCTAAGACTATCATGCTAACAGTGTGTCATGCTAAGACTGTAGCTAACAGGGTATCATGCTAGTTGTAATTTTCCTGTAGAACTGGAATTATTTGTAGATTGAATTTGTAGATTAAATTGTAGATTGTAGATTATAGAGTCTTAGCATTCAAACAGGAGTTTCTTAGCCTCTATTTATCTCTTTACGCTTTTATTCTGGCCTAAAATAAAATGCTAATGTTGGAAAGTCAATGGTATGTGAAGCAGCAAAATCAGTCCAGGTGATAACCAAAAAAATTTATGAAATTAAACTCAAAAAGAGATTTATGAACTCAGTGTGAATAACTAGTCAATCTGAGTAAAAATGTAGATTTTTTTCCTTGTAATAAATTTGATTATAAGAATAGTATTATCTAAAAATACTATTTTCCTTAAAGACTTGTAACTGACTACATGTAATTACTATCTTTAGCATATCCTTCATACTTACTATCCATCTCTAACCACAATCTATCCTTCATTGTCTTGTATCTTTTTTTCTGTATTAGTGTATAGGCAGTGTGAAGGATATGCTCAGATAGGTTACTCTGTTCTTCTCTGTCCTCAGTGCAGTCCCTCTAATTTATGTGCCTTTCTCCTTCACTGCTCAGCGCATTACTACTCGCCCTACATGCACGATGGACCCAGTCGCTGTAAATCTAACACGCATCCACTTTCAGCACAGATCTACAGCCCTCTCCTCTCCTCTCTCTGCACTAACATCAAGTGCTTTATTGCCAGCTACATTCTATAGCAACACCTCAGTTCAGCAACTCTATGACCCTGTGTAAAGGGAGTTCTGATTAAACCAGCTGTGCACAGCTGGAAAGTGAAATGAGAAAAATACAAGAACAAATGTGACAGTTACACATCTGAAAATATCACATAAGCAAGTGTATCAAAACATATAGTCAAATAACAACAATTTTTGGATGAAAATACAGAATCTGCTTGCTCTCAATGCATCAAAACAGTGTTTTCTAAAAAAAGTCAAGGCAGTCTATATTGAGCATTTCTAGTAATACAAACATGTCTACAAATATACAAGCTATAATTGACCATGTTTAATAATGTAAGCATGTCTACCAATATCTACTTATATACCATCTCTAAAAATGTAAGCATGTCTACCAGTGTATAACTACATATTGACCATATCTAATAATACAAACATGTCTACCAATTTGCAAGTTATTATTGAACATGTCTAGTAATAAAAGCATGTCTACAAATATAAATCTACTTATTAACTTTATCTACTAATATAAACATTTCTTCAAGTATACATCTTCTTATTGATCTTGTGTAATAATATCAACATATCTACCAATACAAACATTCAGTTATTGACTATGTCTTGTATTATAAACATAATATTATTTTCTATAGTATAAATCTTATTGCCTAGCAAAGTGACATGTCAACAAATATAACAAACTTTCTTACTACCTCATGTAGAATAATGTCGTTCTGGAACCTCATTTTAATTGAATGCAACAAAAATAATAACCCTAAAAAATAAAGGTACCTGAATGGTATGGAAAAAATGTAGTTGTTATAAATCTATTATATTATAAGTGTCATCCTAGTCTGTGGCATTGCTCCAAAGAAATCCTTTGTAGCACCTTTATTTTCATAGTTCAATCTTCTATGCAAACATTTAAAGGTCTACTATTCACATAGTATCAGTGAAGGGTAAGTGTAAGATGTGGCGATATGTTGGGGTGAGACACGGCTTGTTTAACATGGTAGTTGGATTGTTTCTAAGACCTGAACTGTTTTGAAATTTAATGCTTGACAGAGCTGAACATGATTTGGCTCAAAAATGCCAAAAAGTGAGTGTATGCATGGCCGGGTAAGTATCAAGGCAGGTGAACTGTGAAAAAATATTACCCTCTCTTTCCATTCAAATCACCTTCTTACAAACAGTTCGACAACAACAAATACTGATTTGTGTTCTGCATCTCGATTGGCCAGCTTCCAATGAAATGTGACATAGAAAGAGAAATTCTGGATGAGTCCCAGGGCCTTGGGAAGGTTTTAAAGGATTTATTGTTGTGCACAACCCTGTGACTCATTGTTGGTTGCCCTCTCTTTCCTGACATCATATTATGCTCCAGGATCGCCCAAGTGGATGCACAGAGAGAAGTTTAAATCATTCATCAACCCACCCAGTTCAACCTGATGCAATGGGACAGAGAGAGCATTTGTGCACAAACATTAAAGAAGCCATGTGGCTCCTCCAAATCAGCTGAAAGAACAGAGCAGAAACGAGTGTTTGACACTTAAAGAAATCAGAAGGGGCTGCAAGGGAACACTTAATCTCCCAAAGTCCCCAAATCCACAGGGAATATCCGAAAACATCTCTCTTTTGTCAAGTGTGAGCCAGGGAGATTTAGCAAGTGTCATTACAAGACACTGTGAAAGGAAAGGAAAGAAAACATGAGGCATGAAAGCCAAGTCTCACTGTTGGAATGATCAAAAGTCACAGCATAAGATTTCACATAAGAGTTAGTAACATTGCAACTCCAAAGATATTGTGACTAAATCCTTTTTTGAAACCTGCTAGTTCTTTTTTTTGGAGGAACATTTTTTTACCAGTGAAACCACAGCTAATGCTGAGAATCAAAGCAAAAGCAGGTGTCAAATCATAGCTTTTTATACTAGTCATAGTCATTGCAGTCATGGCTTTTTATTGACTGATGAAAACACAGTGTCACCTCACATTTGTTAAGCTTTAGAAATAAAACTACATATAATTTCTAAAAGCTGTAATGACCAGTATGTAGCCAACACCTCTTTTTATTCAGTTCTAAGCTCAAAGGTTTTGGCTAGAAATTTTTAGTGTGTTTTTACAATATATCAGCACATCTTGTAATATTTTTTGGAAAGTCTAAGGTTAGAGCAGATTTAATAAAATTAAGAAATCTGTAAATTTAATATAACAGGGCTTCTAGAGATCTACCATCCTGGAGGGTTGAGGTCCAACACACTTGACCTTCAGATGACCCTGAAAGTCTTCTTTACCTGGATCAGGTGTGTTAGATGATCAGGTTGCAGCTAAACTCAGCAGGGTGGTAGATTTTCAGGACCAGGATTGGGCACCCCAAAATAGAACTTTTAGAGAACCAAGAGCCAGCTTCACAAAAGTGTCTTAAGAAAGAAAATGTTATTAAATTAGATTTTTCTTATCTTCATTCTTAGGGAAATGGTTATTCGAATAACATATTTATAATTACTTTTCTTTCTAAAAATAAATCTAACAAGTGGTATTCTTGAAAACATTATGTTCTTAAATGTTTTCTTAAACGTATATCCTCAAACTTGTCTTAAGCTGTAAATTATCTACAGCTTACAGTATTTTAAGGATAACCTTAAACTGAAAGGCTTTTTACTTTTGAATTGAAAATTTCTAGGCCTTATTTCCTGTGAAATAACAGTTACCTCAAATTCAGAATGCATGTAAGCTGTAGCCTACATTAGAAAACAAAAAAAAAAATGTTGCATTTAAGAATATTTTTATAAACTTATCTTTGTTTATTCTTCATTTTTAAAGAAAGCTTATGGCCAGAGCAGTTCAACATTTCCAAACATTTATTTTAAGAGTCTATATGTTTTGCATGTAAACAACATAATTAACAGGGAAGAGAGTTAAAAGATGATAATTAAGTACTTTCAGTGAAGCTTGCTGAAACTCTGTTTTAACCTGACACACTTGTATGACCAAGTAAAAGGTACTGTAACCATGGTAATATTCACAGTAGCACAGCAATTCATCTTTAGGCTCTATGTGTCTATTCTTGACTGATTGTTTCAGATCAGCATGATGTTAGACAGGTTTAAGGTTAAGCTAGATCACAAACATTCTCTTTTTAATTTAGCAACACTATTCCACAGGGATGTCTTTTGTGTCACTGAAACTAAAGGTAAGTAATGCAAACAAGACAAGCCTATTAGCTTAACCTATAAGCTCACATTCATTCAGATTGTTTCAGGAACACTGAGAAGGAAATGTTTATTTTTACATCATATAATTTGCTCTCCAAACATTAAAAACACATTTACTTGCTTTTACATAATGTTCAGCTTTTGTGGAACTTTAATTTCATGTTAACTTATGTTGCATAAAGTGTCACATTAAAAAAAAAGTTCTGTTTTTTACTATTTTATAGCTCATAGAAATTAGGAATCCAGAATGTCAAATTATTAGAATATTTGAGTAAATTACTATTCAAACAGTATCAACAATAAAAATCACTTTACATGATGAATATAAAATATACGTGTCACACCCCTCCATTGCGGCTACCCCGCCGTGGCTCTTATGCTTGTGCTTTGCTTCCTCACATGTCCACTCGCTGTCTTGTGTTACCTCATAGCCTCGTTTGTTAATCCCAGCTTGTGTTATATGGCATCCTCATGTTTGCCTGTCCTTTATCAGTCATTGATTGTTTGTGAATGTAGTATATGTTTGTACCACATTTGTCTAGATCTGTTTACATCATTAAAGCTATGTTTTGGACACCCACCTCTGTATCCTCTTTCCCTTCTCTACCCTGATCACCATCATATGACAGTTTACAAAACACAAATGAATGTTCTGATGATGTTTGACGTGCACAGTGTATGTTGCTGTTTGTACAGCTCGCTGTATGATACACAGCATATAATTGGCTACATTCCTTACTGGCTGGTTTCCAAGGCAACCAGTACCTGAACTGTCCCACCTGAGTGCAATTTTGCAGCACACTGGTACTGTGTGTAGCTCTGCTATTATTCTTTTTGGGCTCTTTAAAATACCTCACCGGTTTTCCATCCCCTACACTTGCATACTGTGTGTTTTGTGTCATTTTCTGAGTTGAGTGCACTCACACGGTTTCAGAGATTGAAAAGTGGTCGCTGTACATGCCAAAATGCACTTTGTAAATTCTACATTGGCTTATATTCAAAGGTGACTGGTTCCCACCTGATAATTGCCTAGCGCCTGCCAAAACACCACCCACACTATATGAGGCTGTAGGTACTGTATGTTTATGAAATTCTACCAGTAAAGCATATTATACTGAGTCTTCCTCTTTTATACACAGTGACTTCTTTCAAACTTGTTGTTTATGAAAACCGAAACTTGTGTTTTGCTTCTACAGTCCACCAGAGAGTCACATATAAACAATATTTCACAATAACATATTTATTTGTGGAAACATGTGGTTTACTGTTTTTGGAACAAGAGCACATTCTCTATTCTGTCACTGCATCACAGGTGAGAATACTGGACCAAAATAAGCTGAACCTGTATAAACATTTCTGTCGTTTGCATATCCCCATATAACTATGAACACTGACATTGCCAAGCTATTTAGAATCTATCTCTGCAGTTTTATACATATTCTAGTTCTCCAAAAATTACAATAAAAGTTCATTTGTGTTCGCAATTTAATTCTAAAAACAAACTGTCATATAAGGAATCATGTAGTAAACTTAAAAGTGTTAAACAAACCAAAATTTGTTTTAGATTTTAGATTCTTCAAGTGAAGAATGTAAAATATAAACATTCTGGTTTGTTTAACACTTGTTTGTTTACCAAATAATTAGATGTATTTCTTCATAGTTTGGATGACTTTAGTATTAATCTACAATGCAGACCATTTTAAATAATGAAAAAGCACTGAATGTCCAGAAGCTGTGTCCAAATATTTGACTAGTACTGTACACTAGAACAAACAAAAGCACTGTCTGTTTATTATAAAAATAAACTTAAAAAAAAAAATTAATTTATTAATATTCTGTTTAAAAAAAGATCAGTAAATTAAACTGAATAAAAACAATTAATAAAATGGCACATAAAATAAGTGGTTCTAAATATATTTAAAAGGAGTAAACATGTATGTAATAATAGCTATGCAATAATATGTCTAAACCTGAATCAAGCAAAAATTAAAAATTGCACATCTACCAACTACATACTCTGTAGGTTTATAAAAATCTATCAAATTTCAAGTTGTATTGCAAAATTCTAAAAGTTGCACTGCAAAATAAATTTCTAAAAATAGAAGTTTGTTACAGTTTCAACAGTCAGACATGTTTTTTGTATGTTCTTCCTATCACCACTGTTTAATGTTCTCTTGTGCCTCATCTAGTATTTGTGTATTTATAGTTGCATTATATAGTTCTCTATATCAGTTCATCTTTCTTGTTTAGTTAATGCTGTTTCAAAGACAGTCTCAAATAATATAAGTCATTTTTTTCCACACCTAATATGTTACACAGATCATGGTAGCTGAAACAAATTACTGTTTGATTAGCTGACAAATGTCAAGAAAAATGATGGTATAATTAAAGTACAAAAAGCAGTTTTATTCAAACAAGTAATTTTATTCATTTAACTTGAACTGTGAAACATGGTGGAGGTAGTGCCATGGCTTAAAGAATGCATAGCTGTCTCTGAAATGGACTTGATCTTTATCATGTATTGCTTATTACAAATAAAATGTTGGAAATTGCCACATAAACATATTACCAAAGTGTTTTAAATAAAAGTAACATGGACGTATTAAATTACATATTCATACAAATTACATATTGGTACAAATTACATAATTGTACATTATAAATCAAATATACACATACTGTATATTTGAATAAATTCTACCTTAGTATTGCTTTTTACAGCCTAATGTTTAATTGTTATAAATGTTTGTTTGTACTTTTGTTCACATATGCTTACAGTTTGGATTTTGATCGGCTTCCATTTGAAACCAGATGCTTTCCATTTAGTGCCGTATGTTTAGTGCCTTTCAGAACTCCGCAAAAATTCCTCATCAAGTTATATAATCTTCAATGCCTTTGAGGTTAGTGCTCCAGTCAGTTTTGTTGTAATTTCAATGTGGTTTCCTTCTGCTTTATCTACGGATTGAAGTGAGAGAAAGTGAGAACAGGGGTCACTCTTTATTCTCTCTCTCATGCCATCCCCCCAGGTTAGTGTGGCCTAAGCCGTTTCATCTCCCAAAATAACTCCTCTATCTCTATTCTCTCTTTCCTGCAGATGTATTCCTCTCTCCTTAATTGACTGGCGATGAGTTTTGTGGCTGTGCTCCTGTTTGTGGTGCAGATAGAAGGAAGCCTCTCCCCTGAGATAATAAGCAAGGTAATTAACTGCACTGAGCCATGCATGCATACAGTACACACACTAAACTGCAGTAGTAATGACACACAGGACTGCAGAAGAAAATCAAATCCTGTTTAGCAGTTTTGGATGAAAATGTGAATTATTATCAGAGTTTGCTTATGGAAAATTGAACCGCTGCTTGACTTGTAAATCTGCCCTTGATGGCTCATTAATATGATGAGAAATGGAAGTGCCCCCCCCCAAGCCAGCCCCCTCCAAGAAACCTCTGCTAGGGCCAGTCCTTTCTGCCTGCATTTACTTTTTACCTCTCTCTTCCTTTGTTATGCTCAATTATAGATCTGTTATTTGTAATAGAAAGAAAGGCTGTGGTAGTTTTGCAAAATCGTGTTTTTCCCGACCACAGTCAAATGGAGCTGATTCAGTTTTAATGAGCCTGGACTGTGTATGTGTGGAAATCTCACGACAGCCAGAAGGCCAGCACACTGACCTCTCTCTGAGGGTGCTGTGGTTAAGTATTCGTCTTTTACTTTCCTCATTAACTCTTCCCCGCTACTGCCAGCCCTGCACAGCAGCTGTCACTTGATAAGAGATCCCAGAGCAAATGCAAGGAGAAGGAAGTAAAAGAGAGAGAACCGATGGAAAATACTTTAGACCCTTTTCAACTTCTGTCTAACAGGGTCATCTTCACTTTTCCTCTGTTGAAGCTCTTCTGTTTCGTGCTCATCTTTGTCTGTATTGTTCTCTTTGTCCTCTGCAGTTTTTCAAGTGGACTCACCTGATTATGCTCTTTAAAATAAATGTTTCTAAATGGTTCCTGGCTTGGTCATACAGCTCAAGGGAAAATGAGATGCTCTTCATGCTTGATTCTCAATTACACAGTGTTTTTTTTTTAGGAAGCATTGATTGACAGGTTCTTTGGTGGCATCTCTCTAAAGCACATTTTTCAAAGAAGTTCACTTTTCTTCATAATTTACTTAAAAGGTAAACGTTCATATATTTTATACTTATGTAAAGTGACATATTTAAAGCCTTTTTTGTTGTTTTCTTGTCAATGTTTGAGTACTAACTTACTCAAACTCTAAATGAAATATAATAATTTGAGAATTTAAAAAAATTCTGAATTTCTGATTTTCATTAGCTATAAGTCATTGATCAACAGTAAAACAAAAAATAAAAGAAACATGCCACTTTTCATGTAATGACAATAAAATATGACATTACCTGAATTATGTATTATTGTATGAATTATGAACAACAACTTTTTCACTTTTAAGAGTGGTGTGCAAGTTTGTGCTTTGCATTGAAACGGAGAAAATGATTTTAAACTTTTCATGCATAACTCAGTCAGCAGTTACCATTCAAATCCACGTCACTCCCCTGCCTCAGCTTCATCCATGTATCCACCTTTTGTTATTGTTTTCTGGGTTTATTTACATATCTTCACATTACTTCATGTCATGTCTCCATGTCTCCACCCTCGTGTTTTCATCCTGCTATGTGCTTTTGTTTATGTTTTACGTGTCATCCTTGTCTCCACGTATTCATCTGTTTACATCTTCCACGTGTCTTGTTCATGTCTCCATCACCCTGTGATATCATGTCATCACTCACCCCTGCTGTCTCATTAACTCTCAATAATGTTTGCTATTTAACCTTCCCTGTGTTTGCCTGTCTTCATCAGTCATTCAATGTTTGTGAATGTTGTGAATGTTAGTAAGAAAATGTTAGTAAGTGTTCAGTAATGTCCATGTATGTATGTCTTTCTTCAGTGCTAGTGTTGCCACTGATTTGGCTTTGTTTTGTTTTTGCTAGCCATGGTGTTTTGTTTGTGTGACTAATAAAGCCTTTTATTTGGATCCCAACTCTGTCTTCTCCTCATGGCTACGCCATCGGATTCTTACACCATTTTTTGTCAAATACTTTTGAGACGATAGTTCTACAAGTGTTCTTTAGTAAAGTCGAGGGTTATATATAGCAGTACCGGTGCTAGGCATCTGGGTGTCCTAAGCACAAATGATTTGTGTGCCCACATCCTGCCTCCCTCCCTCACGCAAGTCTCTGTTGTGCAGTGAATTTTATGTGGTGCCCCCTCCCCAAATGAGACCCCACACACAGCTCATAGTCCGCGTATACGGAGAGCCGGCCATGATATATAGGATTGTGACAATTTTGATTTTACTTAAATGGTTCTTTGAATGAAGGTTCTTCACTTTGCCTGAATCTGTTATGTGGTTCTTTTGAAAGTGGTTCTATTTAGCACCAAAAAGGTTTTAAAACATTTCTCCACAAAACCTTTGGGAACTACAGTCATTGTAATTGTGATTTGGACATAGGGTGACCAGATGTCCCGCTTTGCACGGGACAGTCACGCATTTTCAATACTTTTCACCCGTCCCACAGATTGAGACGTTGTCCCACATTGTTATTGATAGTCAGACTCGTTTTCAAAATATGTTTTATAATTAAAATTGATAATTTCTCAAACGGCAGTTAGGGCTGTCATCAGGAGACGGAGCAGGCTGTTTGATCATTTTAACCACAGACGCAGGTTAGGGTGCCCACCAACACAAACGAATCAGGTCAGAACAGTGCCGGTGTTGTACCGAATTCTGACTCCCCGCCAGAATCCGACTCCCCGTTGCGTGCACGCGCATCACACAGCGGTACGAACGAGTCACACTCTGTGTTTCTGTTGTTTCTGTATTTAAATAATTAATATTGTTATTTCTTTCACAGAAAACAACAGAACATCTCACAAAGTACCAGTTGTGTTATAGTAAACAAACGGAAGTCCTAAATAAATTCATATTATTAGAACGTTGTTAAAACAAAAGACACAACCGAGACTCTGCTGCAGCTACTAACATCATCTCGTGTTATTGGTCTAAATTCAGTGATTCACATCTTTTCAGAAGAATTAATGACACTTTACACTTAATACACTGTACATCTTAATGTTCTCTGACCCAGAGCTGAGTTATAAACACATCAAGTGTGCTTACAGAGTTGTATTACACACATATTATATTACGACAACCAGACCTGAGACACCTGCACTGCAAAAACAAGCTGATTAATCACTGTTCATATTTAGAAACAATGTTTAAGCTTTGATTGGTCAAATGTCTTAGTATATTAAATGCTCAAATCCCTACTTTTATAAAATCAGCAGAGTGAAAGGTGCATATTTTTGTGGAATTAAATGAAAAATAAGTTACTTCTTGCAGGTTTTTGACATGGTGCTAGCAACATGTTCAAAGCAACATTTTTGCTTGTTTAAGTGTCCTGTTTTTCTGTGCAGTTCTAACAGGCTCCACACAGGATTATGTGCAAGTGGGGTGTAAAACCCCACATATGACAAACGTCTAGGTGTGTATATGTTACCCTCAAAAGCATTTTAATGTAGCTTCTTCATAGGGGATTTTGTGGGGGAAATATGATTTTGGCAATGCTATTACACTTGCCAAAATTACACTCCCCTCTTATCTTGCTCTCCTTGCTCGATCTGTCAGTTTAGGTGGTCGGCCATGTCGTGGTAGGTTTGCAGTTTAATTCACTAGTGTTCTCTAACAAACCACTGAGGCCTTCACGGAACAGGTGTATTTATACTGAGACTACATTACACACAGCTGGACTCTATTAACTAATTAAGTGACTTCTGAAGGTAATTGATTGCACTGGATTTTGTTTAGGGGTATCAGAGTACAGGGGTCTGAATACTTTTAAATACTTCTGAATACTACACACTTTTAAAATTTTTATTTCATTACAATTTTGAAAACCATGTATAATTTTCATTCCACTTCACAATTATGTGCTACTTTGTGTTGGTTTGTCACTTAAAATATCAATGAAATACATTTAAGTTTGTGGTTGTAAGGTGACAAAATGTGAAAAAGTTCAAGGGGTGTGTAAACTTTTGAGCATGGCTGTATATAAACATGCACACACGTTTTTTTATCTGCAGTCTGTTATGTGCCAAGTTATTTTAGACTACCTCGATGCATTGGTGTCCCACACTGTCCCACACAAACATAGTCTTTGTCCCACATTCGGTGAATTGGAATCTGGTCACCCTACGTGGACACCCCACATCAAGTTACACAATTTGTTGAAAATATAAACTGACCTTCACAGACAACAAACATTTTGTTTTAACCCCATATTTTACATTTCACAAATGAAGAGTAATTGTGCATTAAATGTGCACAAGTTTGTTTTGTGTAGATGATATGATCACAAAATGTCTTTTAACCATGGCTGTTCAATTCTTTACAGTAGATCATATAAAGAACCATGATTTTGGGTTCACATACTGTGTGTGTGTGTGTGTGTGTGTGTGTGTGTGTGTGTGTGTGTGTGTGTGTGTGTGTGTGTGTGGGTGTTTGTGTGTGTGTGGGTTCATGTGACTCATTCACTGACATCTTATGTTTTTCTTAGATTTGATCTGTAATGGCTAATTTAAATCATATAATATTATACAGCTCTAGAATTGAAGAAACCTCATTAACCAATTGTTTAATTGTTTTTCCATAAACATGTCAGGACTCAAAGATATAAGTATACTGTCGAGTGGAAAAACATTCTGCTTTTACTGAATAACAAATCCTAAATAAGGAAACATTGGTGAATGTCAGAATCTTTTTGAAACCTGCATAGATACATTTTAAGAAGAAGTTTCTTAAGTTTGGAACAAAATTCACATGAAGCCTAGTTCATTTTAGAAATGTTAGAAATATAGAACTGTTAGTAATGACACACATGATAATAATAATGACAACTCTAATAGTAAAGTCTCTTTCTCAGAAGGTTGAGCACAAGCTATAGGCATGCTGATAAAATGAACAGCAGCAGAGGAGCTGTAGTCAGTAACTGTATACATATTTGAATATCTGATGTCTATTGTAGAATGAATGCCACGAGTGTGTTCAGCTGTTAGATCTGCCAAAGGTGCTACTGTGATGAGTCTAAAGTTTATATTTTGTTCTATAAATTGATTCCATGCTTTAATTTCAGAGTGCAAAAAAACGTTAAACTCAATAATTTTACATACAAAACTGGAGAAATTGGGAAAGTACAGGTCCAAGATTGTTGCTGCTATTAAACTAGCAACCCAATCTTTGCATCTGAGCTAACTTGAACCTTTTTAACTGTTATTTTTTAATGATAAACTGTAATTAAAATTACAAATTAAAAACTAACCCTCTTTCACTGACTTCCCAATGTCAATGTAAATATCTAGTCGAATGCAAGTGTACAACTATTTTTTTTTTTTGTATGTAACATAGTTAAGTGTTGATGGGGCTTTGTGTGTTAAAAGGCTACATCTGAAGCAATCTCAGTTACCTGTGATGGTTGGTGCATTGAAGGAGGACAGGAGGAACACTGATTCATATTATTATTATTATAGTGAACGTGCTAACTAATAAACCACTGTCCCACCCAGATTGGTTTCATTCATTTGTTCTTGCTCTCCTTAACCTGTGGTGCTCTTCTTAAAAGCATATTTGTTGGCTGTTGTGTTTGGTGTTTTTGTTGGTGATTGTTGTTTTAATGATTATTTTAGAAAATGTGAAAGATAAACAGACTACCTAAAACCTAATTACCCTGTATGATTAATACATTGGTGAATTGATTGAATCTGTGGTTTGTCTCATGCTTTATGGGCTCCACAATGCCTACACTTAGTGTGGGTCCAAACTTTTATATTATTTAGACAAATAAACACCTATTAAGTAATTACAATTAACATGAAATAATAAAACCAGCTGGTTTCTTCAACAGTACCTTCAGTCTTGTATCTATGTGTCCACTCCAAGGTGTTTCCATCATGTTGTTTGGTGCATGAGGGGCATTTGAATTTAAAGCAGGCACAAAGGATTTTACAACCTGTCTAGGTCTTTGAACTGAACAATGAGCAACTGCAGGGATGTTGAAGCTGTTACTCCCTCTTCTGAGGCTATAATGAAGCTTAGCTCAGCTCACTGGCCTGTGAAGCCTCTTCTAGTCACTCTGGCTAGTCCTAGAGGTGCCAAAAGAAATCCAATAGATTGAATTGGGCTTCTGGTCTGGACCTGTGGGCATGCATGGCATATTTGGTCATCTGTTCTGCTTACACATTCTGGAGCTCCAACACACAGCTCAACCTTTTGTCAAACAATTGATTAATCCACCAGTGGTTGAGTATAACTGCTGAAAGAGCCTATGTGCCTTTAGGTAGAGTCTTAAGCCTCCTGAAAATGTTATGTCCTGCCCATATATCTGGTTGAGTGCTTCTAAGGCTTAAAAGTACATGGCTGATTTGTGAAGGGGGAAAGAGAAGTTTTAAAGGGCACATATCACTGAAAATCAAATTTTCAGATGTAACATGCAAACAATGTTTAAGTTTCAAAATGTACACCACAAACAGTCTATTTTGAATTTAAATGGTAAAACAGCCTGTTTTCACTTTAGTGTTTTTGTGATGTCACTAAAACTAACAAATGTATTTTATTTGCCCATTCAGCCTACCACTGTTTAGCCACACCCATTCATACAGAAGTTATAAGGAGTGGTTCAATCTTGCAGGGCTACACATTGTTCTGTGAATGTCTAATGACATCAATAAGAAATGTTATTGTACATGTACATTTATGTCTACACAGACTTTTTAGGTTGGGAGCAAACTGAATTAGAATACTCAGTGCTTAGTAGGAGGGATTTGTCAACACTGTTCAATAAACAAGAAGCCTGTCATTAGCCTATTTACTAGTGCATCTCCAAAAATGTGAATTTTGTAAATAAATAAATGTGTCCATAATTTAATATGAAAACAGTAAACTGTCATATATTATACATGTATTAGACATAAAGAGACACATTTCAAGACTTCTTTGTTTTAATGTTGATACTGTTTGAATAGTAATTTACTCCCAATGAGATATTCTAATAATCTGAGATCAGTCAATCAGTATCTTCAGTCCACTGCTCAACAGGATTGTTTGCTCTTACAGGATATAATCTGGCAGTGGATCCCTTCAGTGTAAGAACATTAAAAAAGGTGGAGAAATACTGACTTTATGAGCATCTTGGGCTCATTATGATATTTGTATATTGAATTCTTGATGAAGTTGCAGCATACATTATTATTTTCTCTTGACAGATGTTCAGATTAAGTTTCAAGTCATCTCCTAATAAGAATATACCCGATTATGAAGAAACATCCAAACCCAGAAGGAAGACAGCAAATATATTACTGTTTTGCAGAGTTATAATTTTTATGTGGGTTTAAAAGTAGTGTAGAATATCACATCTGACCCCATAACACTGTCAACAGCCTTAAACAGTTTTATATACAGGTTTATTTAATGATACACAATACAGGGCAGCATGTACATACATCTACATACATCAGTATTACAGGTGAAGTAACAAAGCCTGTTTAATTCATATGGATTAATACATGGAGAGGTTGGGAAATGCTTACATAAAAATTATTGAAGTCTATTTTTGATATGTCAGCCCAAACAAATGTCCTAATTGGACCTCAGGAAAAGAAATGAAATCTGCCAAAGATATGGCACTTATTTAGAAAAGCAACATGTTTAAACACTTTTAGCAGCCTTTATTTTAAGATAAAAATGGTGGTAAAATAAGTGGTACCGTTTTGTAGTAAAGTTTTTACAAACTAATGAATAGCAAGTAATAGGTCATTCATAAACACATATAACCCATATAGATCCAGTGTTATTGTAAAGTTTTACCTTAAAGTTCTTCTTTCATGAATATAATATTAAATAAGACTTTCAAACTCTAATTTTAAATTAAAAAAATACTTATTTCACAAAACTGCTGCCAAGCGTGTCAATATTTATGCATGTAAAGTCATGTTTATTGCTCCTGTGTCTGGTACACAATGTCAATTTGCTTCAGGCAGTCACAGTGTTCACATTCTGCTACAGCTGGCATAACCTCCTCTGATCCATTAAGACAGTATTATAACACTGATTGATTTGAACAGTCAAATGTTTGTCAGATCATCTGGGCTTCTATCTCTTATTCATGAAGTATGCTATCAGTAGAAACAGAATGTTTGTTGATTCTTGCTGTGTGTTCTGTTCTTGCTCAGTCCAGTCATGTACATTATTAAAGGACCAATTTTATACTTTCTCTGCATGTTGTTTCCTGCCTGAAGTCCTCTTGTAATTTTTGCATGCATTGATGATTGTTACTGGGCCTTTGGTGCTGATATTTGTGATGTACTTCTGTCATGATAGGCTGTTTTTGAATTTTACCTTATGAATGTACAGTGACAACAATCCTTATCACTTGAGGCAGCCTAAATAAAAGGTCCTACAGTACATATACAGCCCAACCAGGTTCCATGACCATGAACAGTGCATCACAAATATGTAATGAGCTTTTTTTCTTGTGAAAAAGAACTTTTGTTTCAGTGAACTGTGCCTCACTGAAATGTAATGCACTTCCCCAAGTTAATGACTCTTTACTCACAAATCAACTGACTCTAGGCCATAGACTGGGTAGAAGTATCCTCACAGTGTGTGTGTGTGTGTGTGTGTGTGTGTGTGTGTGTGTGTGTGTGTGTTTTAATGGTTTTAAAGCATAACTTGTTAGAAAAGGGCTCTATACAAATAACATAATATAAAAAGTAGTTAGTAATTACATATGAAATGGTTAGCCACGTGGACGGTGTATCTTAAGCAAGTGATAAAATGACATTCAGTAATATAGTTAGTAATGATGAGGGTCTACCAGAGAAGGGAGAAGGCCTACTGGACTTGGATAAGTTGATCACTAACTTTTACAGTAGGGGTTGTGACGAAAAGAGAGTTAAACAACACAGTTATGCAGTTTTTTAGTGTTAGGTGGTGCAAAAAATATTATTGATGCAAAAATCATAATTACACAATTTTCCATCCACCACACATATAATCAATAAGCTAAGACTGGATTTCAGTCAGTTGAATAACATATTAGTGATGGAAATGATTCTGTTAATTTAGGTGATCATTTATTTTTTGTATTTTCTTAGCAACATTAGGCTCATAGCTTCAACTCAAAACAAAAGTTATGGACTCCAAAATGTATTGTTGATTGATGACATCTGTGGTAGATAGAAAAATATGTAATTATGATTTCTAAATGAACCATTGCTTTAAAATAGTGCTGTTTTTCTTTCAGTTTGAGGTTGATGTTGTCCTTACAAGTACTGTTAAATTAGTAGCAATACATTGGAATGGCTCATATAAACAGTCACTTAAGATCCATTGCCTTTTTGTGTCTACATAGTGAAACTAAGCAATAGGAGTTGGTAGGAAAGATCATGCTTACATGGCTTATTTACTTTATCTGTTTCATTTATTTGCTTTTCAAACAAATATAGAAAACGCTTGTGGAATTGTTTTCCTAGATAAGCAAATGTGTCAAGGCAATCTTTTTTCTTTTGCAACATCAGACATTGCAAATAACCCTAAAATGCTTTGTGGGCAAAATATTGTTTTTTAATCTGCATCGAGTGTGTGTGTGTGTGTGTGTGTGTGTGTATGTGTGTGTCTCGTTCAAAGGTCCCTACTTCCATTATATTTTGCCATGGACAACTCTGTCAATTTTATTATTTACTCAGAGCTTTGGTGCACACATACATAATGCCATGTGCCTAATCTGATACACTTAACATACCATTACAAGTAAAAGTAAGTGAAACCTTTGGAATTACCTGGATTTCTACATTGACTATTAAAATATGGCCTGATTGTTATGCAAGTCATAGATAATTATAATTATAGACAGACACAGTCTTAACTAAGCTGATACCATGCAAACAGCTGTACTGTTCATGACATATATTGAGCACATTGAGAAATCACCCACAGTTCAAACAAGAAACAGCAAGTGAACCTCTGTGTTAATGACTTCTCAAAAAGTGAATTGGCATAAGATGTTTCAATTAAGGAGATGAGATTGGAATTGCTTTGCCTATTAAATAAAAGCACACAAAGCCTGGTTACTGATAAATCTTTTCTTCTCAAGAAAGATTGCTTAGTGTGAACTCTGCCCTGATACAACTTTCAGAAGACTTTAGAAGTTATAGAGACACATGAGAAAGTCTGGAAAAGGTGTAAAAGCATTTTTTTAACTGCCTATCAATGGACAAAATTCAAGACTGTTGCTTCTATCTCTTCTAGTGGGCATCAAAACTTTACTACAAAAGCACAATGGGTCATTGTTAAAGAACTAAGAAAACACCCAGAAGAAACTACCAAAGATCCATAGAAGACACTGAAAACTGAAAAAAAAACACTTTGTTAATGTGTCCACTATTAGAGCACAGAACAAAAATGGAAGGACATCATGAAACAAGCCACTGCTGTTAAAAAAACAATGTGGCCCATCTCAAGTTTGCACAAGACCACCTGAATTTTTCACAATGCTTCTGAGAAAATGTGCTATGGACAGATGAGACAAAAGTGGAACCTTTTATTGAACTTTTTAGTGCAATTAACTAGTGTACAATTTTGATTTATAGGAAGAAGAACAGTGTACTCCAACAACTATGAAGCATGGTGGAGAGAGCCTCATGATTTGGGACTGCTTTACTGCCTACTGGCCTGGACACCTTGCAATGGGAACAATGAATTCAAATGTGTATCAAAACATTTTATAGGATAATGTAAGGGCAGCAGTCCATGACCTCAAACTGAAGAGAGGATGGGTGATGCAACAAGACAATAAACAAAAGCACACCAGATTCTCAAGACAAGAATGGTTGAAAAAACCCTATTGAGATGCTGTGGCATGATTACACATGTAAGGTGTACCAGGAATATTGATGAACTGAAACACATTTGCAAAGAGGAATGGTCTAAAATATCTCCCCAGCAGTGACGAAATCTTATTTTCAGCTACAGGAAATATTTTGTGTTGGTGATTGCTTCTACAAGAGGATCTGCTGCTTGTAAGAATTGTTCACTTTCTTTTTTGCTTGTACTGTGAATGTTTACTTAATATGTTCAATAAAAGGAATAATCACTCTTAACAGTGACACAATTCATATGGTATTAGTCAGAGGTGGGAGTAAGTCCCTCATGTGCAAGTCACAAGCAAGTCTCAAGTCATTGCCTTCAAGTCTCAAGCAAGTCCCAAGTCACTGTGGTGAGAACCAAGCAAGTCAAGTCGAGTCCCCGCTATAAGTAAAGCAAGTCACAAGTCAAGTCATACAAGTATGGTCTGATCTATCCCAGTTTACACATTTAAATCAATATAGACGGTCGTATACAAATTGAGGTTTATTTCAACATAAACTAAACCTATTAAACATCAAATAGACGTCAAACATACAATTACATAACTTACTTAATGGCTTACTTCCCCCATCAAGAGGGTCACGCCATTTCTCCATAAACTAATAATGCATCTCTCAAAGGTGCTTCTTAATGAACATTTCTGAGCACAAAAAAAGTGACATCATCAACTGAATTATATAAGTATATAAAAATAAATAAAAACATACTGCCTGAAATGTAAACCTGTTACCTGCAAAAACAATGTCTGAAATGTTAATATTACAAACATTACAAAACATTATATCAAACCATGAAAACATTCACATAATGTTTTACTATGCCACATACTATTCATGCTATTTTGTCCAGTTCATATCCACACTAGCAAACATCTCTGCCACAACATTAAAGAAATATTTAACTTTAGCATAACTTTCAAATTTAAGCAATCTTATCTTTACATATGCTAGATGTCAAGGTTGCTAGGCAGGGTAGATATGAACAGAACCAAATAACAACAATAGTATGTGGCATAGAAAAACCATGTGTTTTTTATTATTTTAATTTATTTTTTATTTATTGATAAATTTTTTTGTACACATTTTGTGTGTGTGTTATTTTGTATACATTTGGTCTGGTTAGGTTTGTTTTCACACTGCATTTCCGCGAGGGCTCCAAGGACTTTTATTATGACTTTTATTATTTATTATTTTATTATAAATAAGCTGCACGTTTCAGCATTTTGTGTGTTTTTAAGCTGACTGTTCACATGTTCATCAGACGAAAATGATATTAAACATTTGGTCCCCTCCTTGCTCCATGTACTACAATGGCTCGTTATTGCTGCTATTTAGCGTTCTACATGCTGCATGCACTGTAAAGTAAGCCGATCATGCTTCAAAAAAAATCTTTTAACGTAATCTAACTTTGTTTTTAAATTGCAAATATTAAAATAAAAAATCTAATCTTTTCGAGTCATCATCTGTCTCAAGTCTAAGTCAAGTCTCAAGTCATAAAGACCAAGTCAAAGTCGAGTCTTTCACCACCGTTAGTCAAGCAAGTCTCGGGTCCTCAAAATTGCAACTCAAGTCTGATTCGAGTCAAGTCATGAGACTCGAGTCCCCCACCTCTGGTATTAGTATAGTTACATTGTGTTTGACTGTAATTGCATTTTGTATGATCAGAGCATAATTTAATAGTAATCCATGCAGAAATGTTGATTTTAATAGTATTGGTATTCATATCTGTATTTCATGTATTCGTTAACTGAATTTTCTGATGTGCACAAAAACAGCATCTCTTGCAAAATTGTCCCAATCCAATATTCTTTAGCATCTAATTTACCAAAATGACACATTGACTGTAGTCATCTGTAGTGAGATGGTGTAAATGTAAGGGTGGTAGAATGACTGTACGTACTGTATATTCAGATTAAACTCAAGTTTACCATTGGCAGTGCTGAACCTTATTGATTGGTCATGCCCCATTATGAAGGTTTCTCCTTTTTTGAAAGCTACGTGGCTGCTTTCTTCAAGGTAAGTGCATTTAAGATTTCAAGGTATCTGGTCTCAGCAGTTGTTTGTCATTTCTCATGATTACTGTGCTTGGTTTTACATTTTTATGATCAGTAATGTGATGTTGGTTAAATGTCTAGAATCCACATTTTCAACAGATCAATTCAACAAACTATGAATAAAAAATGTAAGAGATGACATTTCAATATGTCAGAGGAAACTTGAATATATCAACACTGAAACGGACAGGATTTAACTTGTGTAATAAGCAGTTGTCATACCTCCCGTTAGGAGGCTTAGTTGCAACACTATTAAAGCAACATAGCCCAGATTAGCATTACATTACTGCATCACAGTTCATAAAACAGTTTGCACATAATGAAAGTTAGACCGCTTTTGGACTTGTTGCTACTGCTGTTTGACTATCATGTATTTACTCATCAGGGGTCCGTTTCCCAAAAGCGATTGAACTTAGCAATTTACCAACAACTTTAAGAACGACGTAACTTTAAGAACGCGATTTTTCCGACTGTTTCCCAAAAAACTTTTTATCTTCCAAAATTACAAACAAGTCCCAAAGTAGCACTTAGTTGACTCCGCCCTCATGTCTGCGTCAAATAGGCCAGTCAAAAACTGAACCACTGATTTACATACATTTCTTCATTATTAAGCCACAAACGTATCGTTATGTAAACAATAATTGTAAAACCAAACATGCAAAAAAATAAAAACATTTAACTTGCAGTTGCTGTCCATCGCATGCCAAACCTACCTATAAATAGGCAAATCCTCTTGGTTATGTGTCAACGATTAATCAGTGAATTTGATTGGTTAAGAGTTGACAAACTTAGTAGGCCAATTTGTAACCATTGCTTGGGACACAATATATTAATTTACTACTACATTGAAAATAAAACCCATTGCATTTATGTTATTTATATGTATATATCAATAAATAATATATTGTACTTTAAGCAATCTTAGTTTTTTTTATTTCATGAAAACAATCATTTCAACTTAATAAGTACATGTATGCACAGTATTCAACTAAGGACACTGGCTCTAATGTACGTGATGCAATTACGCTTTCAAAAGAAAATTTAAATGTTCATGAATTCTTGTTTGTATTAAACACGTGTGTGTTGAGTGTTGCGTTTGTCAAAAGATCTTTCGTTTTTCAGACAGAACTGCACGTGAACTTCAAATAAAGAACAATTTGCCCAGTTACGAGAGGGTCAGACCACTCGTAGAATTACGAATGAGTTTAAGTACGACATGGGTTATGAAGGCTTTCAGGAAACACTCATAAATTTAAGAATGTTTGTAAGTACGAGGTTACAAAGTACTTAGTGTTAAGAATGTTTTGGGAAACGCACCCCTGGTCTTTCTCCTGAAAAAAAACAAAACAAACAAAAAAAAA
>BRDA01033254.1:0-18840 GCA_036984385.1 Crenuchus spilurus | reverse complement strand
GAGAGAGAGAGAGAGAGAGAGAGAGAGAGAGAGAGAGAGCAGAGCAGAAAGTGCAGGAAGATAAATCAACACACTGGACTCCAGCCTAGACATACTGGACCTCACCCCAAATACACTGACTCCACCCTTAATGAAGTTTACATAAAAAACCTCAGGTGACACACACACAGATTCACTAATCATGTCAGATAGCAAATAAAATATATAGTACATGTTGTAGGCATCTTGACTCCTGATTCCTCTTTCCAGTGCACAATTTTTCAAAAACACTGAATTACTTTACTTTCATTGGTAAAACTATGCAGAAATGCTGAAAAATTTAAAATAAATTGATTTTTAATACAGTTACATGTTCATTCAGTGAGCTCACTGTTATTAAAGGCAGACACTCACTTCCAACCATCAATACTTTACAATTACATCAGGATCTCTTTGAGTTTCAGTGTAAAATCAGTTCGGAAGTGTAACAGAATAATACACTCTCAGCCACACACCTGACCGTGGCATCACTCTTTAAGGAAAATAAAATGGTTCTTTTATTTAAACACATCCTCTTTCCCCAAATGCAACAGGGAGATTTGTGCCTCAACACATCAATGTGTCTAACACTGCCTCCAAATCAAGGGCAAGTCTGGTGCGATTCACAGCAATTACTCACTGAGACTTTGATTCAGAGCCAGCAAATGCAATTTGTGTCAATATACAGGAGTTTTAAACTGATTTTTTCATTTAAATCATTTACTAGATTATATAACATGCACCAGCATCAAATATAGAAGCTCCCGAAATGTGAAATGCATAATTGAAGTCTAAACTAACACCCACATGGCCACCTACACACACAGACATAAACACAAAACTTTTCTTGGCAAGCATTAAAAACACATTATGCTTAGGAGCACCTAAAGATAAATGTTCCCAAAGTTGATCTTGTTTCATAACATTGTTATGATTTTTAGTGTGAATATATCCCTTTCATGCTACAATGGACAGCTATTTATTATCTTCATTATAGTTATTTATAGTTAGAGTGTTCTTATTGGAGATTACCTAAAACCCCTATAGTGCCACCTGGTGGCCAGTAATTGCAAGTGCTACAAAACACATGGTAAACAAAAATGGCTGTAAAATCCTTCTGTGAAATAATAATTATTGTAGGTAAATACTAAAGCTAAGGAACATTATAATGATTTTCTGTAAGCAGTAAATTTTGATTAGCCATGTTTGCACTACATCTTGCAGCTGATATATTAATAAAATATTAATTCTGTTATAACTAATAATGTTGGAGAGGTATATATACACTTTTTGAATGGAATTACTGAAATAAATCAACCAGCACATGTATGTGTGTGTGTATATATATAATAATAATAATAATAATAATAATAATAATAATAATAATAATAATAATAATAATAATAATAATGTATTTTATTTCATGGTGCCTTTCTAGCACCCAAGGACACCGTACAATAATGATAATAAAAGTACACAAAAGTAAGGATACAATAAAAAATAAATACTGTATAAAAATAGATAATAAAAGTGTTTTATAAAGAGAAGGCAATCTTAAACAGATGTTTTGAGTCTGGATTTAAATAATGGAAGTGAGTCTATACTGTGGAGAGACAATGGTAGTTCCAGAGTCGGGTAGCAGAGCGGCTGAAAGCTCTGCTCCCCATAATAACAAGTTGAGCAGAAGGTACAGATAAATGAATGGACGAGGAAGATCTGAGAGTCCAGGGAGGATTGACAATTTGTAGTAGATCAGATAGATATGAAGGAGAAAGATTGTGAATTACAGGAGTTAACAGGAGATGATCCCCTGCTCAAATAATACCTACATTAAGCGTGACAGTTAATACTGAGCACAATTCACCAACATGAGTTGCCATGTTCCGCCATGTTTGAAAACGCTGTGCGAAGTAGTGATGTGTCGTTCTCAAAAGAGCCGGCTCTAAGAGCCGATGCTTGGTAGTGAATCAAAAGAGCCGACTCCCATTGAATGAGAGCCGGCTCCCAATTTCTCTTTAGCTCTGCTAACAAACCTGAGGAAAGGGACAGAACAGACAGAAGGAATCACATCAGCCCATCCAAACTGAGGCGTCTGATTTTCTTGAATGCCAATCTGCACTAAAGGTTTATGTAGTGTTTCAACATTAAGAGTTTGGTTCTGCTGTTGATATTGTAGATTTGTTTGCAGGGTGTGTTTGCTTTTCCTGAGTTCCATTAAAAGTTTATTTAAAAATGTTAAATAAGGCCTAACGGAGGGGATGGGCTAATTGGCTATCACTACATTGGGAAGGGGTAAAAAAAGTGAAATAAAAGAAAGAATGTTTTTTAGCAGAACTAATGCACAAAATGAAGCAGTTATAAAGTTTATCATAAAAAGACTGAAGGCAAAAGGGTTTCTCAGCACACAAACCATTTATTTTTGCTTATTTAGATTTAAATATGAGGCTACAAATGATAACAAGCAAAGAGCCGTTTGGGAGCCGAAAGAGCCGGCTCTTCTTTGGGAGCCGAGCATAAAGAGCCGGTTCTCTTAAGAGAGCTGAACTTTCCATCACTAGTGCGAAGCACACGTGGTGGGCGTGGCTCTCTTTCAGAGGCGGACTTGAAGCTGCTGTCAGTGACCAATGGAAATTCAAGGCTAACACTGCCTTCTAAGTCCCACCCACATGTGAAAAGTGTTCCAAAAGTCAGAAGCAAAAAAATGCAGAGCAGAAGCAAAAAACCAAAAACAATGAAACCAAAATTTTTAGAGAAATTCAAAAAAATGAAAACGTTGAAACCAAAAAATGGTCAAAATGCAAACGTAACATTTAATGAAATAAACATTACATTTACATTTTATATGTTTTTATTTTTTTGCATTCACAAGATATATTTTATGGTCATGTTTCTGTGGATTTTGCTTGCAGATTTATTTTTGCTATTGTGAAACTTTTGAGGGGCGGCACGGTGGCTTAGTGGTTAGCACGTTCACCTCTCAGAGCTGGAGTCTTGGGTTCGATTCCCCATCTGAGCAGAGTTTCCATGTTCTCTCCATGTCTGCATGGGTTTCCTCCGGGGTCTCCGGTTTCCTCCCACAGTCCAAAAACATGGAAGTCAGGTAAATTGGGTACTCTAAAATTGTCTATGTGTGTGTATGTGTGTGCACCCAGCGATGGACTGGCACCCTGGGCTTAGTTGAATAGAGTAATGCCCTGCCCTGTGCCCAGTGAGGGGGTAGGGGACTAACCGCGACCCTGATAAGGATTAAGCGGGTGTGATAATGAATGAATGAATGAATAAAACTTTTGACACAAAAATTACTCCATACAAATTCATGGTTTCTGTAGAACATATGCACTGTACAATACTCGAACACTATTGGCTGGTGTTCAGATAGCCGTACAAGGCCAGCTTTCATTGGCTCATCCGCACAACACAAAGCCACTTTCACGGGAGCCGTACACCTGACTAGTTTTGCTTTTCTTTTACACCTAAGATGCCCCCTAAATGCCCAGCTTCTTCTCAGGCTACCAGCACAAAGTAAGTGGCTCTCAGAGAGAAAGAGAGAGAGAGCAAGAGAGAGAGAGCGAGATAGAAAGAGAGAGAGAGACAGAGAGAAAGAGTGAGCGAGATAGAGAGAGCGAGCGAGCGAGAGAGAAAATTTTATTTTCTATGTCTTTACATGTGTTTCTGAAGTGTTAAGGATGATAGTTTAAGGCATATGGTTGAATTTAACCATCAGATGTGGCAATACTTTGCGTAGGACAGACAAAAGACCAGGTTTAGGGCCCCGAGTGGCTCAGCGGGCAAAGACGCTATCAGTATGACCCGAGGATCGCGAGTTTGAATCCCGGTCATGCTGTTTGCCATCAACAGCCGGGGCCCAAGAGAGCTAAAATTGGCAGTGTTCTCTCTGGGCGGGTAGATGGCACTCTCACTTTCCCATCACTCTCACATTGCAATGTCCGCTGGCTCAGGCGTCTACTGATTGGTCCAATCGGAGGTGGGGACCCTGTGTGCCTTCCTCCGAGCGTGTTAGGCTCTCCAGTGACGGTGTATCAGCGGTGGTTCGAAAAGAGGAGGTGATTGCATCACACGCAGTGGAGGAGGCTTGTGCTTGTCTTCACCCTCCTAGAGTCAGGGACATTACAAAGTGATGGGGAGAGGCCTAACGGAGGGGATGGGAAGGGGATAAAAAATGGGCAAAAACCTAGAAAAAAAAACAGGTTTAAGTGGAGCATCAGCAAACAGGTGAGAGTGATTTCAGAACTCCGGTGAAGATGACCTTCGGACTCTTCCCTGATTGGTGGAGCATGTGTGCCTCTCACATGACGGCTGCTAGGAAGTGGAGTTCGCAGCCTTTCCTCTCTCCATAGAAGTCCTGACACTTATAAGCACTTTTATGGTGGGTTACAAGTATTCGCGGATTTGCGCTATTCGCGGTAGGTTCTGGTCCCTAATCCCCACGAATACGGCTTACTGTATAGACTATATACTGCACACACTACACATCATTTTAGTTGGATTTGAAATTAAACAGTGACTTTGAGTTTCAAATGTCATTCATTAAGTGTTTCACAGGTTAGCGACTGTGTCTCAGAGATACATAGAGATCTATAGCAGTTTCACTGGGTCTATGGCTTTACACTTCTCCTGTTTTTTGCTCCACACATTCCTCATTCCATTACGTCTGGTACTGGTTAATCTTCAGCTCATCAGACTTTGTTCGAGAACTCGGCACAATTTGTTTGTGCATTTTGGACAAACTCGCCATCGAAAATGAGAGAATTAAGACTTACCTCAGCACAAGGACTTCAGTGAGCACTTAGCAGCAGTGTTACTAAATATTATAGTTAAAATTAATGTAATCACATTACAGGTACTGACCTAATACTGTAAAAATGACATTACATACTATACATCACTCATCTGTAATTTATTATGTTTGATGTATTACAACATACGTTATTTGTCAGTCCTTGTGCATCATTTATCACTCACAATGTGCTGATATATGCTGTTATGTGTGTAACAGAGTACTGTACTACTGTGTGTATCTTCCTGGGTATTGTAGTCTAAACAAGATCTCAACAAGAAAACCCCCAACATTACCCAAGCAGGTCAGTCTTGAGTTTCGTATTGACTTAGCATCTTATTCATATTTTTTAATTTCCCATTCCACGTTAAACAGTCAGTGCCTGAATGTAACTGCTGCACCATTTAAGGTGGAATGGGAAGTTGCAGTAACATGCTTTTGAATAAGAAGCTAACGTCAGACTCATATTTAAATTTTTTAACTTTGGGTTTGAAGTAAGTAATGAGAAATGAGATTACTTTGGTCAGAAGTAATAAGTAATGCTTTTGTTTTGAAAAGTAATCAATAATTTATAATGGATTACTTTTTTCAGTAATGACTACAACGCTGCTTAGCAGCCACCACAGATACCTTAGCAACCACTTAACAACACCTTAATAACCTCCTTATAATGCCGTAGCAACCGTCTAACAACACCATAGCAACCATCTTGTATACCAAAGCAAGCACTTAGCAATATCTTAAGGACATTGTACACATTGACAACACAATCATCAAGCAGTCATTGCATCATTATTAAACTCAATTAACTTATAAACATCAATTAACAACTATTTATTGTGGTTTTTAATACTTTTTAAATATGGTTTTTGCTTTTTCTCTTTAAAGGTCTTTGTTTGGTTGATTCTATAAACTACTGATAACATTTGTACCAAATTTAAAATAAAATGAACCCATTTAGAGCATTTTTATTGTCCAAAATAAGTATTTTCAGTCCTATAATACTAATATTTTAACTGAGGAAGAGTTCACAAGTCAATATATGATGAAATAAACAAGATGCATGCTCTCCACCAGTCGTTCACTGGTAGGTGAAACAGCTCAGCTTCATTTGATGGCCATCATTCTTCCTTGTGATCACATTCCAGAGGTTTCCAATGTCCAGGTCCGGAGATTGGGCTGATTCAGTGCTGTAAACCCTCCATAATCTCAGACTACAAACTATAGTTCAGCACATATCCAAAAACATAAACTGTTTGAGCAATTTCTGTATGTGTGGTACAATCACATAAAATCAATCCACATTTCTACATTCAGCTAAATTTCTTGTTAAACTGCACAAAGAGGCCCATTGATCTTTATTTGAGGTCCTTTTGTACGGTAGGAGATACAGGGAGGAAGAGCACAGTGGCTTTTGTGAGTTGGTTTAAAAGGGAATGACTTGTTTTCTGACCTCCTCTTCAAATCCACAGCTGTGTAAAGACACAAGAAGAGATAAAGCCTGGAAACTAGCAGTCAAAACAGCCCTAGTTTCCAGAGCTGCCCTAGATCCCAAAGCCACTCCCTACTGCTTCCACACGTTCACCCACAACAGCACTCTTAATAATAGTGATTGTATAGATGACAGGTCCTGTGGATTACTGCATGGTGGACAAAATAATAACTAGTTTGAGCTGCTGTTAAAAAAACACTCCTTTAAGCAGTCTAACAAAATAAACAGTTTTGGTTTCAAGAACATTACAATGGGATGTTTTCCCATTGATAAAATAAATGGAGCATGTAAGTGTTAATATATTCTTCATCGTTTTATTCTAGAACTGTATGTCAAATTCAAAAGCTATTTAATGAATTTTATTTATAAATTTCCAGAAATACAGTTTACATTCACCTACACAAGACAAAATACAGTGGTAACCCTACATACAAGCATCCCTACTAACGAGTATTCCAGGTAACGAGCATTCCTGTCAGGTCTCCCGTTTTGGCCAGGAAACTACCGTATTTTACCCCTCTTTCCCGGCGTCATCCCGTATTAGTATTAGTATAAATAAATGTGCTTCAGTTCCCTTTTGTGTTTTCATTTAGGCTGTATTATAAGACTTACATATGTAGGAATGTCCACAGCATGTCAGTGTCAACAAAGGTAGGCCTTTTAGATTCTGATCATCTAATTGTAAGTGGTTCACAGGTGGTTATTTTAGATTTCTTGTAAATCTGTCTGAAAATGTAAGGGATACTGAACCTCAGTTGGGCTGGTGGGATGGCTCAAAACATGTGGCGGAAAATTTCCCTTATTTTTAAATCCAAAACTTGACAGGTATGGTAACGAGTCGAGATCTAGGAATATTTTTGTTCCAGGTAACGAGTAATATTCCAGGTAACGAGTAGCGTAAATTTCTTCAACTATGCCAAACCGCTAGGGGCGCGGTGGTCATAGCATCTCCTAAATGCTACCGTAGAAGAAGAGGTCAGTCAATACCTTTGACCGCTGTCCAGTAAAAGTGAAAGTGCCTGTTGAAAGCCACGCTAAGGTAGCAAAAGGTAGTGAACAAGAAAGTTAGATACATTTTACTTTTACTTTTAATATGATAAGTGTAACCATGCCATACACTTATGCCCGTCCTCCTGTCCTCCTTAGCGGCCAGCCTACACGAGCGTCGTCGTCGTCACATTTATGTTTTAAAAAACCCATATAAACACATTATTTAGCATATTAAAGTATACTGTATATTGGCCGGCTGACACGGATTAATCAGTTTTACATGTATTCTTATGGGGAAAATGCATCCAGCTAACGAGCAAACCAGCTAACGAGCTCAGCTCCTGCACGAATTAAACTCATAAGTAGGGTTACCACTGTAATGGAAAGTTGTAGACAGTTTTGGAAAAACCTCCAAAATCATTAAGAAAGCAAAAAGAAAAGACATTTTGGATTCATTCCCATCCCATCAGTGTTTATTTAATGATGAGACTTTTAATTTTGATTGAATTTTTACCTGATTTTCTCCCCAATGTGTTTGGTAGCCAATTGACTCGGCTATTTGTTGACTCTCTTTATCGCTTGTAACCCGGGCTATTAAGAAAAGACCTTAGTACTGCCCCTGACAGCCAGTTTTGCTTTCTCGGGCCCTGGCTGCCGATGGCGAGCAGTATGATTGGGGTTTGATTCTCAGATCATAGTGACAGCACTTTAGTCTGGTGAGCCACTTGGGCAACCAGACAATGATGAGACTTTTAAAATTACAATCATCTTCTTGGTCAAATACTAATAGATTCCAGTAAATCCACTAGATTCACTTTCAAGCAGTACTAAAAGTAACCCGGCAAGAATTTCCACACTCTTCCTTCCACCTGGACTGCTGCCATGTTTCAGGAGCTGGAAGCGACCGGGTTGGACTCAAAATTTAAATGGGAGGAAGTAGCACATGAGGAAAACACAAAAGCACAAACTAAAACTTGTCTCAACTGGGATTCAAACCAGTCAATGCTGTGCAATGCAGCACCCAAAGAAAAACTGAGGCCATGGAGTTTGTGATAACTGTAAATAATGCTACATTAAAAAATGTGAATACTATGAATACTGAAAAATAATTTGTGAAATTAAATTCAAAAAGGTAAACATTTTATATTCAAGTGAAATATTTAAGGTCAGTTTGGCTTATTGCTGGTGTAAATCAGAAATCCAGAATATCAAATTATCAGATTATTGCATTTGGAATTTGAGAAAATGTCTATACAAATAGTATCAACATTAAAACAAAAATATATATAAAATATATGATAGTTATTCATTCTATTTAAAGTTTTGGAGATGCAATAGAAGATGAGTGAGGTTTGGGTGAGGTTTGTTGAGCCATGTGCAACAGAGAAACCTGGTCAGCTTCACCAAAAACACAACTTGAGTGTGCCAGGAGAGGCCTTTCACTGGTGCAAAACCCTACGACTGGTGGATCTCAGCAAGCATGGCCAGCATTTGAGACAAACAAAATGAAAGTGCACCATGAGAGATGAAGCAATGCTGCAAAAAGTGTGCCTCACACTGTGTACTTGGAATGAACCAGTCAGAAGTTACAGGTTTACAGGCAGATCCCCCACAGCCAACACACATAGAAGGCAGGACAGTCAGGAAGTCTCTGAACTCAGAATAGAAAACACGGGAAAGTGTTTGAGTGCTAGAAAGAGATTGAGTGCTAGAGATTGTAACAGTCAGGGCTGAGACCTTTAGAGAAGTAACACTGGTTACTGGCAAATTCTGACCTGCACAGACAAGACAATGACTCCACCCCAAAACACACAGCCCAAAGTCTTTAAATAAGTCAGTCACAGCCGCAGGTAATATCAGCTGGTGACCGGTGCTAGCAAATCAGATGTATTTGCTTATTAAACATTTTTTTACATTGTCTTACATTCAAAAGGCTTTTTTTTCTGTTGGAAGTTTGGAGATACCAGATTTTGTCCCAGTAGTGATATTGACCAACAGGTGTGACTTTTTTATTAATGAGCCAAAGCGTTAAGACCATATTCACAGTTGGAGTGAAAAACATTATCTCACAGCTTCACTAGCTGTTGCTAGTGCCTTGGTGCCAGATACCACAGGACCTTCACAGGTAAAGGAGAGTCCATGACCTGGTGAGTCAGAACTTTTGACCATGGAGGACCAATACCATATTAAGTATGCATCCTATGTCTAAATGATTGTGGGCATCTTCTAATGAATGCATTGAGCTACTTTATGTTGCACCCATTGTTGATGTAGATGTGCTAATGCATGTATTGGCAATTGATTGGGACTCTCTGGAACGAATAAACCCGAGCCTATTGGCACAACGTCTAATGCCAGGCATGGGCTAGAGGGGTATAAGGGCCCCCAGCATTCTCTGGGATGGTACTACATCCAGTACTTCAGGGATGAGTGCGATGATCTGGGATGGTGATCATCCAACACCCAGATCTCAATAATGCTTGTTTTATTGAATGCAAACAAATCCTTACAACAATGCTCCAAAATCTAGAAGAGCCTTTCCTGGACAGTAGAGGCAACTACGCCAAGAAAAGCAGGACAAACTCTTTTTAATATCCTCAATTTTGGTATATTGGTCTTAATGTTTTATACGAAAAGTGTACTACACAAACATTGTAAGTGGACAAACACAAAATGCAAGAAAAAAATATTTGAAGCCTTTTAAAACAGAAATTGATCTCTTATCATCCAGCTAGATGAGCTTGTGCTGGGCTGAAGAGATGCTGTCAGTGTCCTTAACAGTAACTACATATGTAGCCCCAAGATATATTCCACTACAGTTGTGTAATACAACCAAAAGCATGCTAGACTCATTATAGTGGTGCTCCATTACACACTGTACACAGAACACACACGTTAGTGAAATGACCTAAACACACATTACAAATCCATCAGTGCTTAGAGATTCAGCTGCTACAAGGTCATCTGTCTCATCTGCATGTGCATTTGCTTTGATAATCCTAGAATACAACCTGTTGTAGAAGGAACGACACAGAATTCACTGCATTTGACCTTTCATTTATTGTTCTCTCTCATTAGAGAGGAGAGTTGGATAAACACTGCCAGATGATAATAGAGTGCATTTTCTGGCTGAAGAAACACTGAAACTCTTTCTTTCAGCCTTATTATTCAGAGCACAGGCCTCCTCTCATTCTTTTGGCTGAATATCAAAAAAAGGGTTCCTGGAAGACCTTTTGAAGACAACACAAGAAATTATGACATGAGGGTGAATTAATAAAAACATGAGAATATTGAATGACAATACAAAAATGTTGAATGAAAACCTGAGGATATTGGACAAAACTTGAGAATATGAATAAAACGAGACAGTATTGCCTGAAACCTGAAAATACTTAATGAAAGTACAAGAATATTGGATGATACCAAGAATATTGAATTAAAACATGATAATATTGAATGAAACCTGAGAATATTGGATGAAAACCTGAGAATATTGGATGAAAACCAGAGAATATTGAATGAAACCTGAGAATATTGGATGAAACCTGAGAATATTAAATGAAACCTGAGAATATTGAATGAAATCTGAGAATATTGAATGAAACTTGAGAATATTGGATGAAAACCTGAGAATATTGAATGAAACCTGAGAATATTGGATGAAAATCTGAGAATAATTGATGAAAACATAAGAATAGTGGATGAAAGCATGATAATACTGGACTAAAACATGAGAATAATGGATGAAAACATGATAATATTGAACGAAACCTAAGAAAATTGATTGAAAAATGAGAATAATTAATGAAAATACAAGAATATTGACTGAAAACAGAGAAAATGAGAGAAAAACATTAGAATTTTCAGTGGAACCTATGCAAAAAAATGTCCAGCCCAATATCTAGAACTGTACCTCACTGAAGACCTGATGGTCTTGAGCAACATATGCACTTACAGTAAAGGACACACACAGTCAGTCAGTGTTTTTTAAGGTTTTATAGGGACTCTTATCCTTTTGTTTGCTTTTTGTGTTTTGACCACTTACAATGTTTGTGTAGATGAACACAAAACATTAACACCGATACGTTAATATGCTTAATATGCCACCAAATCAGGTTTGACTCACTCAGTCATGATTTCAGACTGAATTATCTGGCTGATGAGACCCTGAAACTCTTTCAGTCTTGTTATTAAGAGCACCAGCCTTCTTTCATTCTCTCAATATCAATATACAATCTAAAAACAAAAGAATCCTAGAAGTTCTTTTGGAAGCACCATTGAAACCCTTAAACATGTCTCCAGGATCCTTTCTTATTTAAAACATTTATTGAAAACCCTGAATGACCCTTTCTTAATAAGCAACATGTTCTTGAATGCTTTATATGGTCTTTAAAAACAAATTATTTCTAAAATAAACTTTCAACAATGTTTCTATGGGTTCAAGGATGTGTAATGTTTTAAAACACATTTTTTTCCAGCTCTGATTCATTCCATCATGATGACTTTAGGAGGTGTCCCTTAGCAGACAGGACATCCTATTTTTACACTGCATGTACATCACTGCTTCTTTCCCTACAGGTGTGGGCTGGAATAATTCATGAGGGTTATAAATACTTCACAGGCGGTGATTTTTACCCCAACTGGCAACGTGCCGAAACGGCTCAACAAATTTATCTGTACTCCCCATGCACACTGAGCAGGGCATCCATCCTCATTAGGACAGTACAGCGTGAGAAATGCCCGAGTGTAGCCCACCCCCATCTGGTCCAGGCATGGCAGCAGTGTAGATGCCTATCTACTCTCATTAGCAGCAATTAGACAAGAAGGGTCACCAGACTGACTTTATATACCACAAAAAAAATCAGCAGCCTCTGTTCATACTCATTATATAAGAAGTTAGAGGGTATTTATGTCATTAATGTTATTTGCCCTATACTCTCCTGCTGTGATGAAAAGCCTCATTTGGATGCTTCAAAAGCTTTGAACTTGTGTCATGATTTGTAGTTTCTAATCTGTAAAGAGACATTAAACTCATATTAAACTCATGTAACCTCCTGTATGTCACAGCTGAGAGTAGAAAATGGTATCTCTTTAATACATCAATGTCACAAGATTCCATTAAAAATCTCTTTTACCTATTTTTATTGATCATAAAACATTAGAAAATTACCATAAATTCAGTTGAAAATATTCAAAAATCTAAAGAGCACATGACATTTTCATGTACTCTCAAAACATACTGGTCTTTAAATGTTTTTAAAACACAAATGTTTTCTAAAATAACCTTCATTTCAACAAGGGATGTTCAACCATCCCTAAAGGAACCTTCATTTCTTAGAGTGTTGCTGTAATAACACTGATTCTGAGTTCAACAAGGTTTGAAAATGCAAATTTCCACAAATCTCCAGCTCTGATTCAGTCCTCCACGTCATTATAACTTCAGAAATACACAACAGGCTCAATATAAACACTAGATTATTAAAACAATCTTGAACATATTGAATGACAACAAAAGAATACTGAAGTAAACCTGAGAATATTGAATAAGAATATATGAATACTGAATGAAAATATAAGAATATTGAATGAAAAAATAGGGATATTGAATTAAAATCTAATGATATTGAATGAAAATATAAGGGTATTGAAAAGAGTATAAGAATATTGAATGAAAATATAAGAAAATTGAGTGAAAATATAAGAATATTGAATGAAAATGCCCAGCCCAATATCCAGAACTGAACCTCACTGAAAACCATGGTGGTAACAACCCATCATGTATTTCCATTATTTACCATTTTATAAATACATCTTCTATATACAATTCTATTTTAATTTGGAAGAAATTATACTAAAACAGAGATATAAATAAACTTATACATAAATTATACCATGTTCACACACGTAAGACAATACACTAAGCACAATATCTATGGAGCTTTCCAAAAGAAACAGCTGAGGTTTAGCCACAGTATGTTTACTGTGTGGCCTTATACTGAAAGCTGAAGAATATGCATTAAGCCACAATCGTGCAGCCCTCACAATCCTGTAATCCTGAGCCACAAATCCTCAGTGCAGTTTACACAAATCCAGAATGTTGGAAAAGAGGCACAGGTGGAGTTGTACACCCTAAAACACCAAAGAGATACACTCGTTTTGGGTTGTTATTGTGATATAAGGCTGACTGGAGTGGTGCAATACCAGTGCAATAACTCCCTGTTTTCTAGCACTAAGCATCAGGGTGCAGGAGGACTGGTGAATAGTGAAGACACAGAGGAAAACACTGAACATTAAAACAGATATTCAACACAAACATAACCATCACTTTACAGCCCACAGATAGAAGCTCAATCCAGTCACACTCAAAGCACAGTAATATGAACTTCTAGGTAATCCTTGGGGGGTAGAACACAGGTGATGAATAGTGTATTACATTTCTCTGTTTTTATTTCTTTTTATTGTAAATGAAATTTCAGTAAACTGGTGACTAAACCGGGTGGCACGGTGGCTTGGTGGTTAGCATGCTCGCATCTCAGAGCTGGGGTCTCTAGTTCGAGTCTCCATTTGTGTGGTGTTTCCATGTTCTCCTTGTGTCTGTGTGGGTTTCCTCTGGGTTCTCCGGTTTCGTCCCACAGTCCAAAAACATGGAGGTCAGGTGGATATGGTATTCTTGTCCACATATGCATGTGTGTGTGTGTGTGTGTGTGTGTGTGTGTACCCAGCGATGGATTGGTGCCCTGTCCTGGGCTTTGTTTGGATATTGTATGGCTCTGTGCCCAGGGTGGGGGTATGAGATTAACCGTGACCCAATCAAAATGAACCAGATAAGATAATGGGAGGATGGAGTTTTTTCTCAATAGTCAAGGGTCTTTTATTCAACCCAGAACCAATTGGCCGACTCCCTCCCACCTTCCACCCCTCTGAACAAAACTTTTCAAGCGTCCCCCCATACAACAAAGTACACGTGCACACAGTATCAAAACTTCCTGTGAACACCCTTTGGTAAGCCCACGGAGAGCTGAGGAAAAAAATGGAGAGGAGAGGTAAAATGTAGATAATTGATGATGATTTGCATGATATGGAAGAGAAGTGTCTGAGAGAGGAGGTTAGAAATGAAGAAGTCTGTAGTGGTGTTGGCTCTTCTCTTGGTGGCTGGAGTTAACATTACCAAGATGTAGTAATTCTGGCCTTTTCAACAGTGATACTAAATGTTTGAATCTTACTGTATAAAAGAAAGTCCTCTACATGTAGCTCCACATGTGGTTTATTTGAAGTAAAATCTGAATGTGAGGAGAAGATGCTGGACCTGTTGATCGGTCCAGGCTATTAAAGTGGTTAAAATAAAGAGCTTAAACTGGATGATGTGAGGTGATGGTGACGTCTATGAGGGGTCAGTTGAAGGACGCTCCTGTATTGCTCACACCTGCACATCTATTCACGATGAGCAAGCTCAACAGCCCTGTTTGTTTTTCCATCCCTTCTGCCTTGTTTCAGGAATGGTTTAAGAGCTCCCTGAGGGTATCTCAGAAGGATCAACAGCACAACAGAGTATAATTTGATCTTGCTGGGTCAGCCTCATACGAAATTTAGTTTTCCAGTGATTAATAGAATAGCCAATGTCTGCTACATCGCCTAACGTCACAGGGTTATCATAAAAATGACCTGAAATGTAACTTTAGCCAAACCAGTTGAATTTGAATGATAGCACACGCACCCACACATGCTTTCACACACAATTTACTGCCAAAGATTACAGCTTTCAGCAGTGAACGGACCCATCATGCATCAGCATGTGATCACGCCTCTATCATTGACTGTAAGCACACAGTGACATTAATAACTCTCATTAATAATTACAGTGCCTGCTTGGAAATTCTCCATTCAGACATGATGGTCTCACATTCGTTACAAATCCAAATAATTTCACTAACCTTCCCTGTCCTAATTACAGTCTTGGCTGGACTTTTTCTGTTATCAACAGCCACGTTATCGAGCAGTTTAAAAGCGGATGCGGGCATCCCTAGTAGGATAAATGACTATTTCCCTCATTCTTTGCTTTGATCACAGCATGTGATAATGCCCTGTAATTAAATGATAAATGTCAACAGAGAGGTGGCGTTTGTGCATCACACAGCCACATTCCTTCATTCATCACCTTTGACAAGCCCTGAGCTTGCTGTTTTGAGTCTGGCTTCCTCTAAAAATTCAATCTATTCCCAATACCCATATAGCAAAATTATTCTGGCCCACATGTGGCCCTTATCCTACCAACTTGCTGCATGGATTGATGGCACTTGGGCAGACCACTCCCGGTTGCAAGAAGTGGGCAACATAAATGGGGTGGCATTGTGGCTTAGTGGTTAGCACGTTTACCTCTCAGCATTGAGGCCTTGGGTTCGAGTCCACATCTGAGCGGAGTTTCCATGTTTTCCCCATGTCTGCATGGGTTTCTTCTGGGGACTCAAGTTTCCTCCCCCATCCAAAAATATGGAGATCAGGTGAAATGGCTACTCTAAAAATTACCCTGATGTGTGTATGAATGTGCATGAATGTATGTATGCATGCTCAGATATGGTTGGCACTCTGTCCTGGGTGATCCCCCTAGTGCTCGATGCAGTCCTCCAGGTGGACGGTCGCTTCTGGTTGAGAGTATGCTGTGCGCGAATGGCTGCCACTTCTCGCCAGTGTGTGTGGTTGAGTGTGTGTAAGTGAAGTGTGTGTCAATTGTAAAGCATCCTTGGGTATCCAGAAAGGTGCTATATAAGTGTAACGTAATAATAATAATAATAATAATAATGATAATAATTAATAATAATAATAATGTCCGATTAGGGCTACATATCAGCCAAACGTAGGTAACACTGCCATATCCCTGCCAGAAGTGGACCATATCTGTTATGGTACATTTGGGCCAAATGTGTATTTTTAAAATAAGGGCCACATTTGGCTCACATGCAGTTTGCAATACTGACAGTGGGCCAGCAGTGAAGAGCAGTGAGAGAAGAGCTGAGGAAAAACAGAGGGAGAGGAGAGTGAGGAGGTGCATGGTATGGAAAATAAGTGAAAGGAGAGCTGAGGAAAAACAGAGGGAGAGGGGAGTGAGGAGGTGCATGGTATGGAAGAGAAGTGAGAGGAGAGCTGAGGAAAAACAGAGGGAGAAGAGAGTGAAAAGAAGTGAGAGGAGAGGTGAGGAAAACAGAGAGAGGAGAGTGAAGAGACATGACAGGAAGGCTGAGGAAAAACAGAGGGAGAGGAGAGTGAAGAGGTGCACAGTATGGAAGAGAAGTGTCTGACAGCTGTTATGAATAAAATGGATGGTGTTGAGAGGATGTTTGTCTGACCTGAAGTGGGAAGGGAAAGTATAATGGTGGATGTGAGGCTGGTGTATGTAAAGTTTGGGGGGGCGTGAGTTAGGAATGTGACGTCATCTTCTAGGATTTTGGTTATATTGGGCACATTTTGTGATATATTGAATTTTGAACAGACAGATAAATTTATACTTCCATAACATCTGGTTATAATAACTTAAACCTGTTTTGAAAGATTATTTAGTGCAATAGAATGTTATAGAAGGAATGTGTAGTTTTGAGGCCTGAGAGTTTGGAGCTGTGTATTCATACACCATTCAGATGGTTTTAATGTTTTTGTTGTGTTACTTGTGGCTCTTCAGTGTATGTACAGTATGATCACCCATATGCAAACATGCGATTGTACATCTAGTTGTAAGGTTTGGTTATTGAACAGACACATTAGTCAAGCTTCTCAAGTGGCTGCTTCAGTTAAAACCAGCCATTAAGCTGATACTTTGGTCCATATAAACCAGCTCATTTCATCACATTTCTGCAGCAGGAGACTTCAAAGTAATCCTCCACAGCCCAGCACTGGTTTTTCGCTGAGGCTGCAGATGAAGCTCACTGACTCAGTGATATCAGTATGGCTCAGGTTCTTATGAATTGCGGTTTATGGAGCAAAATTCAAGCTCAATTAGTTAAAAATGTGCCTGAGCAACCTTTAAATGATTACACACACCTACTTCAAACAGATCTTTAATAGCAGGTTGGGTTTAAAATGGCAGCCTAGACACCTGGCAGAGAGCTGAGCATAAGTTTGTAAGCATGTAAGCAGTTTGTAAGCAGTAATCATGTAAAATTACCGTCTATATTCACACAGCTGGAAAAAAAACCTTCACCAACAAAAACCAACAAATACAATGCTTTTTAGGAGTTTCTCAATAATCTACTTGGTCTGGATGGTCTGCTTGATGATCAAACCCTACCTGATAGAGCTTCATGTGGAGGAAAAAGAAATGTAAATGGATGGCAAAATCGAAGCTTATTAAAGAGGTGACTGTAATCACAGCTACAGTCACTGTATTGCTGAGTTCCAGATCTGATGTGAGATACTATTACAGAAAAATAACTGTAATATTCAAACAGGATGTCCTGTTTTTGCCCAAACAACCATGAAAAACTAACACTAATGAAGATGGTGATGAAATGGTAATTAATTAAACCTCAGTATGTGTGTAAAAGACTGACATGTATGATTACAGTGTAGGTACAGTAGGCGGGTGTTCATTTCTGATGACTGATATCTGCGGCTGTAGGAGTGGAGGCCGGCGCCCGTAAAGCCATCTCTCTCAGTCTCTTGCTCCTGCAGTGAGACAATAAAGTCCTCAGTTATTCTCATAAACACAGGACTGGACGTTAGTTATTATACCCTGAGAATTGTGCAGAGATCTGTGTATAATGTATCAGTGCACAGTACAGGAGAAAGTGTTTATGATGTGAATGTTCTGGATAACAGACACCATTCAGAAGACGCAAAGCAGGTCTCCATGCAGACCACATCACCTCTTGGTCAGGAGAAAAGAACTGCATGATGGATATTTTCAGCAAAGACTGAAGTCGATTTAATCCAAATTTCATCACCAGATCTTCAATAGTATTAAACTTATTCACTACTGTTTGGGTAAAGAAACAATGCAGACTTTAAAGAGTTTTAGTGTTAAGATTAATAAGGAGAATAAATAAAGAATAAGTGCATACATCAATAAATAATAATAATTATGATCATATGATCACGTGATACAAACAACCAGGTTCATAAAAATACAAACGCCCAGAAACTCAATTATTTTAATGCAGTTTCATCACTTTCATTACTGATAAACTAATCCAATACCAATAGGACTTAACACATAGTAATATTTTACACTGGCACATTTTAAATGAATGGGTTAAACAGTAAAACTCACAGGATTGGACATTTTCAAGTGTAAAAGTGGTGCCAGGATTTGTAACAACCCTGAACAATCTAATTTACTGCAGTCTAATTTCAATTATAGACACACTTCAGACCAGCATGTCTCTCCTTCTCTGGAGATTCCTCAGTGGTCAGTGATGCGTCTGTCATATTAACACCAGAACGTGATGTTCTCAGTGAAGAAGAGGAACACAGGGCCTGATATAAACTATCTGTGTGTGAACAAAATTTATGTTACCACTAAATCACTACTAATGTGTGTGTGTGTATATATATA
>BRDA01033245.1:0-7500 GCA_036984385.1 Crenuchus spilurus | reverse complement strand
GCACACGCCTCCTCCGTTGCGTGCAATACAGCCACCGCATCTTTTCAAACTACCGCTGATACACTGCTCCAACGCGCTTGGAGAAAAGCGCAGGGTCTCTAGTTTCAAATGAACCAATCAGTAGACACCCAAGCCAAAGGACATTGCAATGTGAGAGTGATAGGGAGAGTGAGCGTCATCTACCCGCCCAGAGAGAGCACTGCCAATTTTGCTCTCTTGGGCCCCAGCTGTTGATGGCAAACAGCATGACTGGGATTCAAACTTTCGATCCTCTGGTTATTGTGTCAGCGTCTTAGCCTGCTGAGCCACTCGGGGCAACATGAACTAATCTGAACTAATTCACTGCTTGAGTGAGCTGTGCCTTGGTGAAATGCGACACTACATCATAGCTACCAGACTTCCTGAGAGTCATCACAGCTAATGACCTGGGTAAGTCAAGTGATTCCCATCCATGGACTGGGGACATTTGCTATATGTTGAACTCTTGTGTGTGTATTTTGCTGATTGCTATTAAGTATCTTGCCTTGGAGAAAGTCACTATGTAGAGACATATAGGCTGTTCAGAGGCTCAAGTCTGCCATAAAATAGCATGTTTTGGTCACATTTATGATATTTTCGAGCCTAGACCAAAGAAATTAAGCTACATTTCATTGAACTTGTGTAATGAATGTACATTGCGAGCTTATATTGTCATCACCATAAATAAGTGAAATGTAGAATCTGTTCACAAGAGTTTGCCCCTGGTACAGGCACAGCAAAACATGCAAAAACATACATATATCAAATATGAGTGAGGTGATGAACTTACCACGCTCGCAGTTACGGCCACTGAAACCTGGTAGGCACAGACATGCATAGGATTCCTTTAGTGGAGAGCAAACACCATTGTTTTCACATGGGTTTGACTGACAGTGGTCTTGGACTGTTAGAAGAACAAAAGCAAAAGCTCAAAATCAAATGATACTATGTACATATTTGTGTTATAGTAATGTTAGCGAATGAACATCTTACCATTGTAGACTTTCCAGAATTCATCCTGTTGTGAAGAAATATTCAAAATATTCATTCTGATTGTGGCTGCATATACACGCTGTTTAGTCTGATTAGTGTCCACGTTTCAGTTTTAAGCCAATGATGCTAGTGTAAATATATTTTATGCTACATTTGAAGACTATGATTATAAATAAGATACTTGTTGCATGTTTACTGATTTATTGTGTTTTTAGTTCTTAGTACTGACCGTGGCTTCGGTGTGTTCAAACACCTCTCTGGCCTCCTCATAAGAGCATTTTTCCTCTAAGCATTCCCTCTCGAGGTCGCCCTTCTTCAGCTCCTCAAACCAGCCGGAGTTTGCTCGCTTGGTTCGAGCCAGGACTCCATGGGCTTCCTTCCGCCTTACAAACACTGTGAGGTAAACAGGCATATTGCAGAAGTCTCCACATATGAATGTATGCTGACACATATACAGAGAAGTTTCACTTAACACACATTTCTTCTTATAAATACATGCATGCATTTTACCTGAAGCAGCACTGCAGCAGCATAAGCTCAGTATCAGAGAAAGCAGAGATAGCAGTTGCATGTTGGATAATGGCTGACGTCCTGATCAGTTTTTCTGGTACAAAAATTGAAGGGTCCAAAGTCTGACCTCTCTATGCAAACAACCTGCACCAAACATCCAATAATGTTCAGGACTTGAGCTGCTTATACTGGCCACAACTCCAAAAAAACAAAGACCCTTAATTATCAAACACACTTTAATATTAGAAGCATCAGATCAATCAAATAGCACAAAATACGTACATTGTTGCAGAAAACATTTTGTTGCATACACATTTGACAGAGATTTGACTTTATTTCTAATATTGCATTAATAAATGCGTAATATTGCTAATAAATGCATCGTTATTTCTAATCTTGAGTCTTTAGATTGTTGATATTTGCTGCAGTTCTTGACCAGCAATCCTCTCTTCACTCAAACCCAGCCACTGTGTTTATAATCCATTCCACAAAGACAGACACGCGAGTGTAGATGCCGTACATGTCAGCACGAGCACAGCCTTTTCCCCAGCTCACTACGCCAGTAAGGAACCATGTGTGGTTATACAGGGTCACCAGTGGTCCACCACTGTCCCCTTGACATGCATCACGGCCTCCTTCCTTGAATCCAGCACAGAGCATGTTGTTGGTCACCCTCAGACCTGAGTGGGCTCTGCAGTTCTCCAGGGGAACCCTGGGCACTTCCAGCCTCTGAAGTACAGTGGATGAAGGTCCAGACTGTGAGAGTAGACCCCATCCGCTCACAGTGGACATGCGCACTGCCCCTAGTGTGCGATCAAATGTGCCTTTCGCTGGAGGAAGGCAGATGGGCACAACATAGCGGCTTAATATTATGTTCCTCTTCAGGCGCAGTAGTGCTATGTCACTGTCAGTGGTTGTGTGGTTGTAGTGAGGGTGAATCAGGACTTTAGACACATTTCTGACCTGCTCTGTGCCTTCCTTCTTAAAGCGGATATGGTCACCTGAAGGGGAGAGGAAACGAAGCATACATAAGGATTGAAACAGCAAAACAACAAACTGGATATTTTTCTCAGCAGAGGCCTGACAGAAGGAGTCTGAAATACTTCACTCATCTTCATGTCAAGTCACATAAACATTATTATTTAACCCCGGTGTTGCCTTAAGGGACAAAAATGACCTGCCACTATGACCCGTTTTCAACTTTCTGCTACTTTCTAGACTCTCTAGACTTTCTAGACCCCTAGTGCTTGATGAGGTCCTCTAGGTGGACGGTTGCTTCCAGTTGAGAGTACACTGTGTGCAACTGGCTGCCGCCAGTGTGTTGATTGTAAAGCATCCTTGGGTTTGAGAAAGGCGCGATATAAGTGTAATGTTAATTAAAAAATAAAAAAATTAAATAAAATAAAATAAAAAAATAAAAAAATAAATAAATAAATTAATTAATTAATTAATAATAATAATAATAATAATAATAATAATAATAATAATAATAATAATAATAATAATAATAATAGACTCTTGCTAAAAAAATCTATGTTTGCACATGTATGTCACATATGCCCTCTCTTAATAAAAAACAATAATAAACGTATATTTTAGTAAAGGCAACAACTATGGCAGGTGTGTTGTAATGTAAATGAATGGTCTTTACTGATTAAACGCTGTCTGTTTACACTGTTAAGGAGTGAAAACAGATATTCATCAAGTTTGTAATAAATGTCGTGTGATTTCTTCATGTTAAGTAGATTTGGGGTTTAAAATTTAATTATTTTTTTATATCAGGGGTTTGATGAAGGCAGGTCATTTTTGACCTTTAGGACATGGAGAGTGTACAGAATGTTAAGACTACACAAAGGTTAAGAGCTGAATGGCTGAATCGTATTATGGCACAACATCAATATAATGACAAATTAACCATCCAAATGAATAAGTCACACACATTGTTTCTGAAAGTGTAACACACATACAGTATAGTATAGTAACACAGAAGCCATAGTAACATCGGTTAAAAGCACTCATTAATATTGTGAAGAGTTTCAGCTGTGAATCAGTGAAAGTTTAAATAATATAAGCAATTATTCATAAGAAAATTATTAAAAACTCTTTGTATTCATTTTTGCTTGATAACTGTTTTTTGAACTATTTTCGTACCCACGGTCACTTGGAGTTGGGTTGGGTCATACTGCCAAACACAGTGAGCTGCTGTGAGGATCCAGCGATGGTTTAGAACAATTCCCCCACATTTATAAACACCACCACGCTCCAGTAATGCCTGTATAAATGAACACATAAGAACAAAGGATGACAACACTCAGCAGCTGAACTTTAAAGAACTGTGCAGACAAGCATCATGTGTATTCAAAATCAGTAAAACATCTTCTATACCTGCCATGGACATTGTCCTTTAGGGCACACATATCCTTTCACAATCCTGGGACCCAAGCTCGTCACCACTGGTCTACCACAAGCAAAGGTTTCTAAGGAAACAAGGAAAGTTCACATGGAGGGTCAGGCAGTGGGTAGATCACACATCATATACCTTAATTCCTATGTCTTACCTCCTCCCGCCCATGACCCAGAAACTGATCACCCATTTGGAAGATCCTTAAAAGCCCACTGATAGATTATACAACACTGTATCATGTAGCTGGTATAGTGTAGTGAATAATAACAGTGTCTCCCACATGGCAGATCAATCCCCAGGATGGCTAAGTACACCACACTATACCAGGGGTCTTCAAGTCTGGACCTTGTTTCCAGTTCTAAATTGTGTGATTTATGGCAGTTAGCTGAATTATCAGTGTAACTGATTGGTCCCTTAGCATCATGCCTAGCAGTAACTAAATCCAGGACTGGATTAAGGATTCAAGGTCCGGATTTGAAGACACTTACACTATGCCAATAAAAGTCCTTGGGCAAGACTCGTAATGCTACGTAACCTACAAATGTAATGTAACACAAAATGTAAGATGCTCAGGAAAAGAACATCTGCCAACTGCCGTAAATGTACAGCTGTAAAAATGTGCACATCCTATTAGCATTGATTCCTCTGTTCTTGCATCTTCTCCTTGTTCCTTCAGACGGAGGAGCTAAGACATGAGCAAAGGAGGTAAGGAAATAAAATGAGGATGAACAAATTAAGATATCAGATACACCCAGAATGTTGTGACTGTGGAGACACACCTTGTGGCAAACAGCTGCTGTTGTCTACATCCAGGCTGTAGCCAGGAGCACAGGCACATTGAACAAAACCTTCAGCCTCCGTGCAGAAATGCTGGCAGCCTCCGTTTTTATACAGACAGATTTGAGCACTCTTTGGTGTTTCTGTGGAGTAATCAGCAGTACCATAAGAGTACCATCCCTCAGATCAGAGAAATCACTTATCATGTTAATCATTTTTATTGTATCTTTTATAAACAGTGGCTAAATGTGAAGTATTTTGGGAATTTATTAGTGAGAAATTCTATACTGTAATTATATACCGATGAGCCAAAACATTATGAATGTTTAATATGCTGTTGATCCTCCCTGGGCCACCAAAACAGCTCTAATGTGGTGAGGCATGGACTCGACAAGCCCCCTGAAAGTGTTCTGACAGGCCCTGAGTGGCACAGGAGACAGTAGGCTGTCACTATGATCTGAGGATTGCAAGTTTGAATCCCAGGTAATGCTGCTTGCCAACGGCAGCCGGGGCCTGAGAGAGAAAAAATTGGCCGTGCTCTCTCTGGGCGGATAAGATGGCACTCTCTCCCCAGCACTACTACGTAATGTCGGCTGGCTCAGGCGTCTGCCAGGCGATCCATCATAACTGGGGGTCCTGTGCTTTCCTTTGAGTTTGTTGGCCAAATGCCGTGATGTATCAGCAGCAGTTGGAAAGAGGTGGAGCTTGACTTCATATGCATCGGAGGAGGCCTGTGTTAGTCTGCACCCTCCGAAAGTCAGAGACATTACAAGTGACAGGGAGAGTCAACAAATGGTTGGGTCGATTGGCTACCAACACATTAAGGAGAAAGGTGTTTTGTCTAAATTGTCAGCACAGTTTTTTCTAAAACCATTTTAAAGTTTTCTAACTTACTTCTTGAAGACCTTAATAAAAAACACAAAATTCCAGAAAAAAATGTTGGAATTGACTTGAAAGTATTTATATTATTTAAACTTTCTCAGTCTTCACTATAGATCATGGTGCTCACATTACCTTTATCGCAGTTTCGGCCCTCAAACTTGGATGGACATATGCAGATGTAAGTATTCATCTGACTGACACAAGTGGCCCCGTTGGAACATGGTTCTGATTTACAGTGATCCTCCTCTACAGAAAACATCAATGATCAAAATACTAATCAAGCCAAAAATAAGGAAAATGATGGAGGAATTACTTTCACCAATGGTTAATACCCAACCTGTATAAGTCCTCCAGAACTCATCCTGAAAAACAGGGAAAAGAATGAGATATTCCTCAGATATTTCTCAATTCATGTAATCAAAACACAAAATCTACAGTCATACGCCAAAATGAATTTTGTTCATAATTTAAAAAAGAAAACTGTCATATAGTTTATATTCAAACTCATAAAAATGAGGCATCTGGAATCTCAAATTCTTAGAACATTTCACTTCTGACAAGTTTGTTCATTTACACACTTTACCACAAATTACCACATCAGTGTGGTGCTGCATGGACGCAGTCAGCTTGTGACACTGCTGAGATGATATTGAATCCCGGGTTGCTTTGATAGTGGCCTTCTTAGCCATCACAGACTGCACAAATTTCACACCAGACTTCAGGCACCTTGGATTGTGTGTCTCTACTCTACCTCCAGACTCTAGAACCTTGATTTCTAAATCAAATGCAAAATTTGCTTTCATATGAAAAAAGGACTTTTGGACCCCTAAGTAACAGTCCAGTTCTTCTTGTCCAGGTAAGACACTTCTGGTTTAGGAGTGGCCTGATATTAGGAATGCAGTAATTGTAATAATGTAGTATTTTCAACCTTAAAAAAAAGCTTGAAATGCCACTTTATGTTTAGCGAATATAAACTATATAACAGTTTAAATTTCTTTTTTAAATTAAGTGAGCAAACTTTTTCACAATATTCGCATTTTTGATGTAGTTTCCAAAGAAAGTCAGCAGAAGTGTGATGTAGTGGTTATGTTAAGTTTGCCTACCAGTTGCTGAGGCAAAGCGAAGATCTCCCTGGCTTCCTCATATGAGCATTTCTCCTCCAAACACTCCCTCTCCAAGTTTCCTACTTTCAGTTCTTCAAGGAAGGAGTTGGCACGTCTATAGCGATGCCGAAGCACCTGGCTAGCCTCATTTCTACTGAGCAACAGTGGAGCTGAGAGGCACACAAGGAGAAAGATTGTTGGGTTCAATTTTTGAGTTGAGGAAATAATTTTACATTGGTGATGTGACCTTTCTGGCAGCTTTTATCAAGATTAAAAGAAGAAGAATGCTGCAGAATATCTAATGAATTTGGTTACCTTGAAGGCTGGGTATTTGTCACTACAAGATATAATAAGTATCATGACACAAACAACATACTGTACAATATTATGATACAACACAGAACAGCACATCATGCCAGATATACATAAAATAGGTTTTGTCATTGTGGAACATGTTTACTGATCAGTTGTGCAGACACACAAGTCTCATTGTGGTTCTGGACGTGTATTTTGATGTACTTGACTTTTAGCCATTTTTGACATTACATTGGTTCGAATGCTGTGACCCTGCCGCGTCCCTGGCCATGCCCCCTATCTCATCTTTGTCTTGGGCATAGCTCCTTACATCATGTCCACACCCCCAGTCACGTCACATCTTTTCATACTCACCTGTGTGTTGTTTTGATCACAGCCCTCTTCCAGCACAGTACATGATTAATTGTACAAACCGGATTCCAAAAAAGTTGGGACACTAAACAAATTGTGAATAAAAACTGAATGCAATGATGTGGAGGTACCAACATCTAATATTTT
>BRDA01033228.1:0-13948 GCA_036984385.1 Crenuchus spilurus | reverse complement strand
ATATTAGATGTTGGCACCTCCACATCATTGTGTTCAGTTTTTATTCACAATTTGTTTAGTGTCCCAACTTTTTTGGAATCCGGTTTGTATTTTGTTATAGTTTGGATGACTTTAGTATTAATCTACAATGCCATGTTTAAAATAATGAAAAACCACTAAATGTCCAAACGTTGGATTTGGTGTGAAAGGTGGAAAGGTGTAGAAAATTGTGTCCAAACATTAGATTTATTGAGTATTTATTATATTGATATACAGATTTTAACAAGCATTCCTATTCTAAGTAAGGCAGCATTTTCAGTTTAATATTTAATATTTAGTTTAATGTTTTCCATGCTATATCACATCCCATTGAACTCATGAACTGCGTGCTGAGTGACTGGTTGTTGAAATAGACTTTCTTGACAAACTGTAGTAAACAATGTTTGTCTATTTTAGGACTGAGACTAGGAAAAACTACCCACCTAAACTAAATATAATGCTGCGTGAATATTCAATGTTCATGTTATATGAATGATGACATTTTATATTTTCTGCTTTTAAGCATTAATAAAGACAATAATAGATCAGTCTACACAGCTGATAAATGATTGCAGTGAAAATAAATATTTGCTCTCCTCACACATAGAGTTGACATCATCACCGAAGATGTTACAGCAAGCATCCAAGAATTGAGTCAGTTGCAGACAGACATTGCTAACAAGAACCAGCACTTGTGTGAAATGCCCTGGAGAGCAGGGTGTGTATGAGAGAAAGAGAGAAGAGAGTACAGTGGTTTTGGTAATGCTACTTGGATTTTAGCCACAAGCGACAAAGTCATTTCAACATATAAGATTAAACTGATTCTATTTCAGGCTATGCTCACCTGCACTGTTTAACCCTGAGGAAGTGTTTCACTTCTGCACATGCAAACAATGAGAAATGGTGCTTATGTGCATTGTGACAAGCCCGCCATTGAAACATCTTCTGATTACAAGCAATTTGTCATTTGAAAAAGACCTGAGTAAACCTCAGCACTGATAGTTTATTGCAGCTGTCAACAATATCATCAAAGAGAGATTAGTAAATCAACAATAACAAGAAACACAACACAGTCAACAACATGATCAACATTTTTTGTTAGCACTACTGATATTTGTTCTCTTAAACCTTTGGGGATAAAGGCTTAGAATAGGTACATTTTTGTTCCTTGAGTTACAAACAGTGTAAACTTACACTTACAAAGTTCACAGCATTAACTTTTTCTACTAGAAATGAGCATGTTTATATCTTTTAACATACTTCCTTTAAAGGTATGGAGTTAGAACACAGTGTGACTGAATGTGACTGAAAAATAATTACAACAGGATCTGATGCATTCATGTTTAGTAATAGAAAGTGCTGAATACTCTTGAGGGTACTCTTGAGGGACACTTTTGGCAGCTCAGTAGTGCAACAAGCACTATGTCTGAGGACAATGAATAAGCCAATTTACACATTAGAAGAATTTACTACACAAATTTACTTCAGTGACAGATGGTGGACATTATCTTGCTTATTGATACACTCAAGCTAAAGATGTCTTGTGATTGTTTATGCTAAAGAAATAAACATAGAACATGAAATCATTATTCAAAGCAATTGATTTTGATTGATTGATTGATTGATTGATTGATTGAAAGCAATTGTTGTATCATGTCCATATATAACACTAATGTAAATATTTGATAAATAATGTTGAATATTTAGTTATTTGTTCTTTACGTTAATTGAAAACAATGTCAGTTAAGCCTCAGGCAGCAGTGACACTCAAGTATGTTCAGATGTGTGTGTGTAGGGGAGGGTAGACAGACAAACAAGCTGATAGACAGCAAGACTGGAGCAGATCTGATCTGTCCCCTCTGGGTAAAACCCCACTGACACACACCTGCACAGAAGCAGAATGAGAAACAAACAACAAAGACTTCAGATGGTTAATTGACAGCAATTCATAATAACTGTAGGCTATAATTATTATACACTTACAAATAATATATTACATGAATGTTCTTCTTGGCAAATCTGAGTATAGGATGTGTACAAAATCCCAAGAGGAGGTCTTTTTCTCAGGAGAAATATCTGAGCAAGAAGAGACTTAAGCTAATGATTTCTATCTATTTTCATTGTTGTCTACTAGAAACCTATGTGTTTTTATTTGTTATGGGATAGGGTGTGTTCTTCTTTGGGTTACAAACAAACACTCAAAAGGATCTTCTAATACTGCCCTTTATACAAACGTTCACATATTTCACATAAACGAAGTATTTATGTGTTCACTCATGGTCACTTACATGTGAGCATTCAAATACTTTCAATGTCAAAATAAATTTCCATTAAGAACATATTTTTAATTTATATCAATTCTATGTAAATATTAAAATATTACCAGTCAAAGGTGGAGTTTTAGTAATATCCACTAAAGAGGCTTATTATGTAACAAAATTAACCATAACAAGCAAAATGACCTATAACTAACCATTTTTATGATCACCATTCAATTTTTCAGACAATTTTTTTAAATTGTACATTCAAGACACTAACATTTTAACCTGTACTTGTAAAACTGTAATGTGCAGTTACAAGTTATTTTGAATATTTATTTGCCATATTCTGCTAATTAAGCATTTTACCAAGGTCTATGAATCTTCACACACACACGCATACACACACACAAACACACACACACGCTTTAGTATACACTGCCAGTCAAAAGTTTAGATACACCTTCTGGACATTCAGTGGTTTTTCATGATTGAAAAATTGTCTGAATTGTAGATTAATACTAAAGTCATCTAAACTATGAAGAAATACATATGCAGTTATTTTGTATTCTGTCTTCGACACCATCAGTTGTATGCCTATAGAATGTACTTTTAAAATATTTTGATTTGTTTAACATTTTACTGTTACTGAAGACCATCATTAATTTTATTGAGTTTTGTATTACAAAAGCTAAGTAATGCTGCACCTATTAAATCTCACACAAACCTTAACCTAACCATATTAGACTATAACCTTAACCTCAGTAACCCAAAACCTAACCTTAACCTTAACTTCAAAGTAATTTAAACGTGACCTTGAAAAACATCCATGTAATGTCTCCATTTCTACAAATTTGACTTATCATTTTGAGGACAATTGTTCCCTACTGTGTTATGACACACAGGCACGCACGCACGCACAGACACACAAGTGGAGATTATAATTTGTGCAGCAGTGCACTGGGGTTTGGTGACACCCAAAGGGAGCAGGGTTAATGACAGAGCTGTCTTTACAGGCTCTGTCACTGGCACGCGCGCGCAGAGATCCTTCCGCGTCACCCGTATGTCCCTTCGGCAGCTGACGTGATCTTTAGTCCCCTTCAGATCTATAGACTGGCATTTTGGCCACTCAGGCAGCGAAGCCCCGCTTGCATTCTAAATGCCCTGGCCGCCGATATTCTGACAGGAACTTAAAGCAGCGCGCGGCAATATTCCGACAGCGCGCGCTGAGGCCTAAGGCTCTGAGACACGTGCGCCGATAGCTGGACAGCAGTCTGGCCGCTTAGGGTCACAACTTATGCAGGGGTCAAGAAAAATGCTTTAATGTGGATAGTCAAGAGTCAACAAATAACGGTTGAACAACAGACACTCTTAATAGCAGTACATGAAAAACAGAAAGGGTTCGTTAGAGTGGTGCCAGAGAAAAAAACATTTGTTTCTCTTAACAGTGCGTGATTATTTAAAAAAACAGATTGTTAAATGAAATGCAAGTGTGAACAACCTTTAAGTTAATATTATTATTATTATTATTATTATTATTATTATTATTATTATTATTATAGTTTAGTAGAACCATTTTAATAAATGATCTTTATAACCACATGCAGCAGAATCATCATGAAGAACCATTTCACAACGTAAATGTCTTTCATTTGTCACATTTGTCACTTTGGCACATAACCTTTGCCAAAGGTCCCTTGAAGAACCATAATTTTAATGCTTCAGTTAAGAACAGTTTAGATACTTGTTCTTAAACAGTGTATAGAAGAACCTACATCTTGTTTTCACTGCATTCTTAAACAAGGATTCCAATGTGTGTTTGTGTCCGCACTGATCCCTCTGGGACCGAATGTCCATCCCTGCATTGACTCCTAGACGCCTGTGAGGAGATCTGAATGCATGGTGGTGTGCGTGTGCGTGTGTGTGTGTGTGCGTGTGTGTGTGTGTGTGTGTGTGTGTGTGTGTGTGTGTGAGCTGTAGGTCAATAGAGCCCTCATCAGGAATTCCTCACTCAAGCTTTTACATAAACAGCCGCTTAGCGGGATTAGCAAGGCGTTAGCCTGTTAACTTAGCGAAGCAAACATCATTTTAATCCATTCACAATTTCTCAAGGGGTAGGATAAGCAACCCCCGCCCGGTCCACATTAGGATGAGACATTTTTGTGATCTTTAGGTCATCAGTTCATCTAAACTTGCGCTTTGCAAAGGTAAAGCGATGAGTAGAGATGTGGTTCTTATATCACCTCTTCACTATTTATGTATTTGTATCTTCAGTGAAGTTTGTCTTATTACACATGATGTCCTCTAGGTCTGATCTCCCAGTGTGGCAGACTTGCTTAATATGTAAACATATAGTCAAAAGCTTGGATACATTAAATGTTTTCATTTTTATATTGTAAGTTTTTGAAGTCATCCAGACTATGAAGGAACACATAAGGAATCATGTAAACTACCAAAACATGTTTTAGATTTTAGGTTCTTCAAAGTAGACACACAACTGATGTCTCAAACACATTAAGAGGCCAAGAAATGCAAGTAGTGAACTCTTGACAAGACACAGCTGTTAACTGAAAGCCATTCCGGGTGACTACCTCATAAAGCTGACTGAGAAAATGCCAAGAAAGCTGCATCTAAGCAAGAGGTGCCTACACTGTGAAGAATATAAAAAACATATTCTGGTTTGTTTAACACTGTTGAAATAATTCAATATGTTCAAATGTTTTATGGGTACTGTATGTATACAACTGTTGAAATTACAGGTCTTGCTGATTAATACATGGTGAGTGGGGTGTGTGTGGGGTTTAAAAAGGTGACCTCTGCAAAGAATATGGCATATTTTATACGTTTTTTTATTACTTTTATTTAATTTTAGATTTAGTTTTTCCATGGAATTACACTAAAATATGCAGAAAATTCCATGTTTACATTTCTCTTGCATAGAAGTGTTAATTCATTTTTACTTAGACAATCAGTAAAATGTATAACTTGATTTGAGCATTACCTCCACTGAGTGTAATTCTTTTTCTAAGAACCACATGTTTCATATATGGAGAGTATGATCTGGTCTGCCCACAGCAAATTCTTCCAACACTATGGAAATCATTTCCTTAATATGTCTGATATCTTGTTGTTCTTTACTGTTTTCTAGTTGCCACATTATGACATTGCAGTTTTTAAGTAGTTTCAGTTTTTTTGTAGGTGTTTCCATTTTGCAAGAGGTATTCTCTGAGACTACACTGAGTGCAATTCATTTAAATGGTGATGAAAAGTCATACTATCAAGAGCTTCCTGCAGATCGCATAAGTGCCATATGAGAGATAGATGAGGTGTAAGTTATGTCAGATTCACTCTTGATAGTTAATCAAATATTGTCAGCATTAATAAACACAAGTACTGCATGTTGCTAGACTTGGGGAATCCATGCTGTACAAAATGGAAACTAAAAGCAACTCTGTTGGATTAAATCTCTGACTACTTCATAGACAAGTGTTACTTCATAGACAAGAATCATCACTGTAAACCACCATATCCACTTTTTTACCACATATCCTAATTATTCATAGATTCCATCCGGTTCAGATGCAATGCCCGCAGGATGACGGCAATAAGATCTTCACAAGATTCTGAGAGAACAGCATGTCAAAGTATGCACCCACAAGACTGTGGTTTCCTGCCGCACAAGAACAGTGAAAAGCTGGTATGCTGTTGATGTCTCAAAAACACACCTGGAATGTTGCAAATGTAGGACAAAGGGCATAATCATAATGGAAATTGTGCCAAATAGCAGAACTTTAAAATCAGAGGCCCCTTGATCTCTAAAAACAAACATGCTTGATGATGATTGGTGTTTTCTTCTGTTGACGTTTGCAGTACAGTCAAACAAATCAATATTGTACTGATACATCATGCATCCATACACAGTGTAATGCTCTTGTAATTTGTTGAGGGGTCAAAATAGAAGTGTCATCAGCCTGAATTAACATGTCATGTTTTTATGAAGCTTATTGTTTTGTGGCCAAAAGTATGTTTAACTTAACTACCTATTTTCAAGTGTCTTTTCATTTGCATTCAATGCTGCTTACCTATGAGTTCCATTCAGAATCAATTCAATAAAAAAAAATCTGTTATTTTATATATAATCCACTATGTTGAGTTGGGTGAAATAAGACATCACTAAGGACTAAACCCTGAATAAAAAGAAATTAAGGACTTAATTAAGGACTATACCTATATATACAGTATATATATATATATATATACCTATTTGCTAAATATTTACACTATTTACTGACTTTGATCCAAATATCTGCTCTTAACTTCTTAAGGTACAGTGATGTGTATAAACTCAAGCAACAACACTTGTACCAATTACAGTATATATTCATAGATTTTTTTAAACAGTGAAATAATTGTTAAAGTCTGCAGTTTGGACACTGGAGTGAAGCAATAAATGAATGAAGCAATAACTATGTGTTTGTGTGTTTTTGTATTTGATTATATCCAGTTATCATCATATTTTGGAAGATGTCACCAATCCAGAAAGTCATGGCCTGAGAAGTTTCTCTGGACACTGTAGAGGAAAAAAAGAATGCTTTCTTTTCTCTCATTGTTTTTTTCCACTGACCAGTTATTCTGGCAGACACAACTAAACTAACAGGCCAAATAATAATATCCCTAAATATAATCCACATACACATACATTTATGGGAAGTCATCACCTAATTTGACCAGAGGTATATGACTGTATATACACAACCAACCATACTCACCTACACATTGATGAAAAAAGTGTCCCTGGGTAAACTACATGCTTTAATGATTTTCTAAGTGAAAATAAGTTTACAGATTTTCTATAGAATACAAGCTTCTACACATGTTAATGCACACTTGTTCTTGATTTTAATATTTTGTGGAAAAATGTAATCTAAAAGGTGGTCTGTGCAAAAGTTAGGGCACATTAAATATTCTGCATTTTTGTTTCTCCTATGTGTTTATTCAGAAAATGAACATAATGTGTAATTTGTAATAAGTGTAACATTTTGGCATAATAGTACACTTTTTAAAAAGATAAACATGTCACACATGTCCATCAACCTTTCAGTGATCAATGATTAAGTGGGTGTTATTTTAAATAAGATATTGCAACAAAATAAGACAAGTGTCAAGAACCCTTTTAAAGTTCAGACAGACAGACAGACAGATGGATAGATATATAGTAGTATATTATAATACTACTTTTTAGTTAATACTAGTACAGTCCTTGCATAGCATACAGTATGTGCTGTTTATATACTAAAACACACACAAAGTTTATATACATGAAATACAAAATTGAATTGAATTGTGCCATCATTAATAAATTAACATATTTAGCATATAATCTTATAACTATATAAGAATTAGTATACAGATAAAGGGAAGATGAGAAAGTACAGTCCCTGATACAATAGATGTGTAGTGCAGTAAAAAGAGAGCACTACTGCCCCTGGTGTTGAAATATAAAAAAGTGAGTGCTAGTGTGAATTCAATTTTACTATCTGTATGGTACTAAATCTGATTATCAAAATCTGATTATCTAGTATCAAAATGATAAAAGTGAGATGTTTTATGTTGCTTTGTTTAGCATAATTAATCTTATTTTAGGCAATATGGCTGGCATGTGTGTGTGTGTGTGTGTGTGTGGGTGTGTGTGTGTGTGTGTTTCAACCTTACAAAAGAACCATCAGTTGTTATATAAACAGTATACAGGTGAAATGGAACACTGACATATATTTTTAAATATCACTTACCCAAAATACCAGTATTTGTGCTGTTGATATTGATAGAACTTAAATAGAGGCAGAGGCACCTTCATTTCACAGAGAGCCTTAATAGATACAATGTTTTAAAAATAAAGTGTTGGCTGACTGTAATAACATGAGCAATGAGTATATTTCTGTTTTTGCACTGATATTATTTATGGTATTAAATGGACAGAAAAACAGTCAGGAACACATTAGTTTGTATGTTTATAAAGTCTTTATGAATATAAATATATGTAATTATGAGACACATCTTTACAGATTTTATCATTGCAATAAGATTACATATATGTATCTAAATTGAATATTTGCTTTTCTCTTGTGTACAGTTACTCCTGACACTTGATATATATTACTTGACACTTATTATATATTACTATATGCTGTGTGAGTTTAATGTGAATTAAGTAATGAATGATTGTAGTTTACGGCATGTGTAATTATGTGATATAGTTTCACAATTTTGCTGAAGACCTGCTGAGTTCCACAGACCAATTTAATAATGTAAGCTACACACAATTTTTTATTACAGATTTGTATGTTAAATAGTACAATGGTTTGTCACTGGGGCTGTACCTTATTGAGGTACAATATAATACCTTACCATTGTTGTACCCATGGTTTTTGAACCAGTTAAGGAACTATTCTGTACCCAAATAGGCTAAAATATTCCTTTGAGGCTACATTTAAGTGTACCTTAGAGTACAAAGACAGTACTTATATCGTACCTCTGTTGTTTAGTGTGTAAGATATGTAAAGACTAAGATGTGAGCTAAGAGTTTCTTCTCAGACTATGAATTGGTTGTTTGTGACAATGCTTTGTATATAGTATAAATAGACAAATTTTGCCAATATTGTGTATAATTGAACAAACACAGAAATATTACAATATCGTGCTGTTTTTTTTTTTTTTTTTTTTTGCCAGACAGGTATTTTAATTGAAACTGTTTAAATTAAGTGTATTTTATTATTAACTGCATAAAATTCTGAGTAGTACACCTCTTAAAATAAAAGTAGCTCTTTGGAAAGATTAAATATGTAAGAACCACATTATTGTTTGGACTCCCAAATAATCTTTTAATAGATGGCTCTTTAAAAACTGGTTTTGTAAATAAGACCTGCAGGTGTCAAGAAATGTTTGAACATTTAAAATAAGATATGCAGACAGACAGATGGATGGATGGATGGATGAATGGATGGATGGATGGATGGATGGATGGATAGATAGATAGATAGATAGATAGATAGATAGATAGATAGATAGATAGATAGATAGATAGATAGATAGATAGATAGATAAATCATTTTTAAAGAAGCATCCAAATTTCTGCCACACGCCACCTTCTCCCTCTGCTCACCATCATAGGTTTAAACTGTCCTGTTTCAGATTTATCATTACTGCCCAGGTTAAGCTTCAGTCTACTTGAGCAGATGGTTTGTAGGCCAAGCAATGGAAACCAGCGAGTGGGAAAAAAAAACCCTTAAAAACTGAAACATTAATGGCACGGATTTTAACCATGATGCTCAACTCTGAAACTACAGAAAGTTACATGTGTTACAGATATTGTATCTGAAAGATAAAGGTGATAGTGTGTGTAATGGCTCTGTTTGGGTTTCTGTGCTCTGTGTAATGGCGTATCTGTACAGCATATGGGTCGGTTCACAGTGGGAGGCGGGTGATGTGTGTACCACAGGCATCACATCCCTTCAGGTTCATGAAGAGGTCAGGCCCCAGTCCACACATTCATCACAGCTGTGGTAGGACTGCACACAGCATTGCCATGGCAACCTGCCACTTCCACACCAGCACAGGCAGACAATGGCCATTAGAGCACCATGTGTTTCTTTTAATATAGTCTTTATTAATAATCAAATATATGTATTTTTAAGTACTACTCTAATTGTTCAAAATGTCTGAGAAGAAGACATTTTTTCATCATTCATAGCTTTGGCATATTCCAAACGATTCTTAATGATATTTTTTGCTTGCACATACATATACAGGCACAAACACATTCAAGCGTATGCACACATAGTCAATCTCTTGTCAAAACTCCCATCTCAAGCCCTCGAACATCACCTGTTACCTTGACAACTGAACTAAGATCATTTATCTGTTCATGGGGGAATTGGAAAAGGTGGAGCTTTGATAACCTCCAGTTCACCTCTCTGAGGCAGTGCTGTGATTGGATATCACTCTTTCCCTTGTTAAATGTAGGGCTGATTCATTTTTGGACCTACTGAAGTAGAGGCACTTGAAATACATCTATTTTATATGGTATATATTAGTTCTCAGTCCAGTTCAGTTTTGCTTTTTTGTCATTTGCCACATAAATTGGAACTTAAAGTGTAGCACTCACATATAGACACAATACAAAATACATATGCACACATTAATGCATTGCATTGTCTTTTTGTTGTTAACTTAATGTCTCCTTTAATGCAGGAGAACAAAGATCACATCTAAATCTTCCAAATTTCCCCACTGTGGGAGAATTAAAGGCTTATCTTATCTTATCTATCCATTGATTGTGATCTCCAAATTTAAGAAATACAATTTGGTTCTAAATGTTGTCCTCCATGTTCACCAGTCACTGCATGACGGAGAGAGGAAATATTGCTTGAAAAATGTACATATATGTTTAAGATTTATAACATGATGGGGGTACTCTTTAGCGTATAATGTTCTATTATGTCTCCTGTATGTCATGCAGAAGCTTTCATGGCTGCTGGTGCTGACCCCTACAGGCCTCTTTTTAAAACTACACGAATGACTGGTTAGTTGCACAAATGTCTGAAGCAGCAAATTAATGATTCAAGAAGCATTTATGTTAATGTTGCTCTGAGACCCGTGCTGTTTGTGCGCCTTACTGTCTGCATCTGCTGATTGATTTTTTAAAAGTGTATGTATACTGAACTTCTAAAAAGGGAAAGGAAAAAGGAAGAATATTTATGACACAACATGTTTATAATTCATAAAAATCTATTCATTCTAACTCCATATAGCAGGGCTTATTTTTGCATGTATGTCAACATAAGGCTGTTCACAAAACAAAAATACTTTTATATTGGTTAATTTTTCAAACAGTTAGCATCTTCAAATATTACAAGGACTATTAAAACCAGGAGAATCAGGAAATGGTATGGAGTTTTAATGTGACAGCAACTCTTACCAAGAAGCTTAAAATATTCATCACAGACTGCAGATTGCTGTCTCCGGTGCTTCACTGTGGAAACTGCTGACCAAGTATTTTCACCTGTCCCAGCAGTCACATTGCCCCCCACATCCGTCTGTCTCTCTGTATCACATATATATTAATACCACAAAACATTAAAACCATCTGACTCATGTACACTCCACACGGTCCTACAGTCCTGTATTTTCAGAGTGCCAAGGACTTACATTTACATATGTTTTAATTTAATTTGTCAAGGCAACTGTTACAATGTGAGCATTTTTTGATGACAGATGACCGAATATCTCCAAAATGTCAAGATTCAGTGAGTGCTCCAGGTCAGCAATGGTAAGTACCTACTGACAGTGATCAAAAGGGTGGAAAACCACCAGCCATCCACAAAGTGTTGGGTACACAAGAACCCCATCTGGTCGAGAGTGACAGAAGATACTGTGACAAAAGTCACTGAAATGTGAAAAAGTCCAAGGTATATGGGACTGTATATCCATACACTGTTCAGATGGTTTTACAGCTGCATGCAAATGTTTGGGTACCCTTGTTAAAATACCACATTTTTGTGATTTGAAAATCATGCCAAGATGAATCATTTAAATATTTTTTCCATATTTACTCTGACCAATAATCTGACAACTCAATTTAAAAACAGACTGAAATAATATAGAGGAGAAACATAAATATTAAGAACTGAGAGAAGATAGAGGAAGTCTCAGCTTGACCCAGATCTTCACTCCTACCAGTCTCTCCTCTCAACGCTCTCACTCTCACTCACCACTGCAAAAACAGCCTCTTTCAGAGGGAAACTGGAACCATCAGCTTCAGAGCCTTGCAAGCTTTTCAGCAAGATTTCGTCACCTTCGTTGAGGAGAAGGTTGATAAAATTTTGTCTTTCTCCTCTGCCTCCACTTTCTCCAAAAATTCTCCTCATCATGCTCATAAATCACTCACCTGTTTCTCTTCTTTGTCCACAAATGACATACTACAGATATTGAGACCCTGCTACCCAAACACCTTGCCCACTGGATCCCATACCATCCACACACCTTGTTAAAATATTTCAAACCCACGCACTCCACTGAAACTGTTCTGATAGCTGTGACTGAGAAGCTCAAGACAGCTCTGCTAGACTGTCATCAGTTCTTATCCTTCTTGACCTCTCTGCAGCCTTTGACAGGGTCAACCATGAGGTCCTCCTGTCTGACCTCTCCAACCTCTGGTTCACTGACTCTGCGTGGAAGTAGTTCAGATCATATTTAGAGGGATGATCCTACCAGGTAACATGGAGTGGGTTTATTTGGTGAATAATTTTTTCTCATGGATTCTCATACCACTGTTATGCTGATGACACTCAAATGGCATTTTACTTCCCTTCTTCTGACATTCAGGTATCCAGCCACATTTCAGCATGTTTGGCTGACATCTCTACATGGTACATGTGCATACAACCCACCAACTGAAGCTCAACACTATCAAGACTGAGTCTATTCATTCCTGAAACCACTGGTTTATATCTTGGACTTCCTGTCCCGTTTGAAAACTCTATCGTCATTCCGTCTCAAGAAGTAAGAAGCCTTGGTGTGATCCTAGACAACCAGTTATTTTTTTCTACTTATATTGCAAACGACTCAGTCATGCAGGATCCTCCTTTTCAACATTCGATGGATCCGACCCTTTCTAAGCCAGGATGCTACCCAGGTGCTTGTCCAGTCTCTTGTCATCTCAAAACTTGACTACTGCAACTCACTCCTACTGGTCTTCCTCTGCAAGCCATCAGCCCCTGCAGCTGATCCAGAATGCAACTGCTTGACTGGTCTTCAATCAACCCAAATTCTCTCACGTCAATCCACTACTGCATTCACTTCAGTGGTTTCTTGTAGCTGCTCGAAACAGATTCAAAACCCTGAGGCTCACCTAAAGCAAGAAATGGACCAGCCCCTCCTTATCTAATGGCAATGGTCCAGTCTTAAATCGCACCTCAAATGCTTCTAGCTTCCAGTATGGCTCAAGACACATGGAAGACTAGCATTAAGACTTTTCTCTGTCCTTGCACTGAGGTGGTGGAATGAACTCAAACTGACTGATTGAACAGCGGAGTTCCCAGTCTTAAGTGAAAACCCATCTCTTTCTTGAACTCTTAAGTGAGCACTAGTTTAGAACTCTTATTGTATTGCATTGCAATTCTCTTATATTGTGTATAATTGTATATCTGTCATTCTTTCTAGGAATTAGTAATGATTTTGTTAGTACAGTGTCTCAACTGAACAGTGGTTTTGAATCGAACCTGTCTGTGCTAGCTGAGATAATTATCTTAATGGAAACAAAGCACTGTTGTACGTCATAATGGATAAGATCATCTGCCAAATGCTGGAAATTTAAATGTAAATGAATGTAGTTGCATAAATCTGGACATCCTCTTGTAATTGGGGGTGTGACTATGTTCAGAATTAACTAATCACATTCAAACTTATGTTAAATAGTAGCTAATACACAACTGCCATCATTTAAAGTCATTCTGATTATCCTCAAATAAAGTTCAGCTGTTCTAGTAGGATTTCTTTGATAATTAATCATTTATATTACAACAAAAGCCATGACCATTACTGATGGTAAGGCCAAGTAAAAAAAAAAATTGGTGATCATCCTTTTTCACCAAAATTTTGGGTTGGGGGGGAGGCGT
>BRDA01033218.1:0-11652 GCA_036984385.1 Crenuchus spilurus | reverse complement strand
TTCCAGTGGAACCCCTCCCTGGACTGACACTTGTGTTCCAGTGGAACCCCTCCCTGGACTGACACTTGTGTTCCAGTGGAACCCCTCCCTGGACTATCACTTGTGTTACATTGGAACCCCTCCCTGGACTATCACTTGTGTTCCAGTGGAACCCCTCCCTGAACTGACACTTGTGTTACACTGTAACCACTCTCTGAACTGACACTTGTGTTCAGGGGAACCTGTCTCTGGACTGACATTTGTTTGCAGGTAGAACCCTTCCCTGGACTGACATGAGTCAATGGAGTGAGTAGTTCAAAACGTCACAACACAAAAACAAAGTGAGGTTGATCATTGGTGTCAGCTTCAGTCCAAAGCTGTGTCTCTAAAGTCTACACTAGTTTTTGTTTGATGTTGATTGACCGAGTAATACAGAGATATGATCATTTACATTTGATATAAACTCGTATTTACACTATAAAAGTAGTCAGACTGGAGGGCTGAGATGCCTGGTGAGTAAGCCACACAATGCAGCAGTAGCCTCAAAGTGGGCAATAACGAAGCAAGCACCTGATTTTTGTTGTAAGTAGTTGTATATTAGCTTAATTTGATGTCAATTTTTGTTCATATTTACAACCCGTGTTCACATTTTGAAAGGCAGCATTTTTCGGTTTCTATAATAAAATCTGATTTTATGTTTTTTGTGTATTTTGGGTCCAGTATGTTGATACAGTATGTCAAAGTGTACAGTAAATGTCATATCATAAAGGCGAGGGTGTCTTTAATATTTGGCAAACCTCTTTAATGTGGTAAATAAAAGGCAACACCCAAAGGATGTCCATTAGCCGTGTATGTCCAGAGTTAAACTAGCAAAGCAAAATTCAGACACCAAACATGTCTTGGCTGATTGACCACATTTGCATGACGGTTTGGTCTATTATGCTGCTGCTGTTAGTCATGCAGGTGTTCTTTCAGAAACCAAGACCAAAAATCTTTAACCAGCAGCTACGACAGAGCTATCAGCCCAGCTCGAGCAGGTGACTATAATGACAGTCAGATAGCTCGAGCGCTTAGGGGAGTATAGGCAAGAAAATAAGCTAGAAAAAGAAGCATATAAAGCAGCACGAGAGAGTCTGGCGAATGAGAAAAGAAAACAAGAGAATGAGATGGAGGGGGTGTGATAGAGAAAAGGAGAGAGAGGGGGAGAGAGAGGGGAAGATAAGAGGCAGAGAAGAAAAGAAATAGAGCCTATAGTCAGCTTGGAATGTAATGAGCCTCGTCAGACAGAGACAAAGGCAACCTGGCAAGACTCAATTTCCCCCGCGGATAAATGGACGGCTTATTACCATAAGGTCGCAGTGCTGACCCCGCTAAATTCACAGTCTATTACTGAAAACACACATGCGTCCATCGACATATATACACCGTTCAGCCATAACATTAAAACCAATGACTAATATGCATAATATAGTCCTCCATGTGCCTCCAAAACAAATATTCACTAAGTCACAAGACCTCTGAAGGTCTCCTGTGGTATCTGGCATCCACATCCAAATCCTGTATGTTGTGCCAAAGATTGGACTTGCTGTTCTGGCTTATCCCACAGATACAAAGGTTGCATTCTGGAGGCCACTGTTGTTACGTTGACTGGGAGAACCTCACAAATTTCGCCACTTTGATGGTGCTTCAAACTGGTCATCTGGTCATAAATGTGTCAAACCCTTTGCACTAGAGTCAATTCACCAGTGGAACCCATTCCTGGACTGATGTGTGTTGAGGTAACTCATACCAAGACTATTTGGACCATGTCAGTCTCCATGCTTGTATATTATTCCCCAGAATCCAAAAAATGAACTCACTGTTCTCTTACCATACAATGTATCCCACACCTTCAATTAGACCATTGGTCTTGGATTTGTTATAGAGTAAGAGAACGATTGGTTCTTTTAGATGATGGATTTGATAAAACGTTTGAAGGTTTTAACCAAATATTTATGGTCCAATGGTTGCAGCATCACTGTGGCTGACAAATCCTGGAGATTTCATTCTGAGCATCAGTGTTTTGTGCTAGAACACAAGTCTGATCTGCAGCTTCACCTCTCAACTTACAGGACCTAAAGAACCTGCTGCTAACATCTCAGTACTTAGATTTTCCCAGAATAGTTCAGGATTTGGTGTGTCACAGCGATTTGATGTAGACGTGATTTTATATATGCAGGTCTTCCTCTGCAAGACATCCAAAGAAATTACAGTGTCTGAATCCCAGTCTGAGGATCTTAAAATGACTGCTCACACACACACCCGCACACACACCCCAGCGGAACCCTACAGTGACAGACGGACGCTGCTCAGGACCCTCCTCTTCGTCTTGCTCTGAATAGCAAGCAGTGATTATTCATCTGTGAAAAAGGCAGTGGCTCAGATCATATCACCCTGACAGAGAGAGAGAGAGAGAGAGAGAGAGAGAGAGAGAGAGAGAGAGAGAGAGAGAGAGAGAGAGAGAGAGAGAAAGAGAAAGAGAGAAAGAGAAAGAGAGAGAGACACACAGAGAGAGAGAAGGAGAGAGACAGAGAGAGAGAAGGAGAGAGACAGAGAGAGAGAGAGACACAAGAGAGAGAGAGACAGAGAGAGAGACAGAAAGACACAGACAGAGAGACACAGAGAGAGAGAGACACAGACACAGAGAGAGACAGAGAGAGACAGAGAGAGAGACAGACAGACAGACAGAGAGAGAGAGAGAGAGAGAGAGAGACAGAGACACAGACACAGAGAGAGACAGAGAGAGACAGAGAGAGAGACAGAGACAGAGAGAGACAGACAGACAGACAGACAGACAGACAGACAGAGAGAGAGAGAGAGAGACAGACACAGAGAGAGAGAGAGACAGACACAGAGAGAGAGAGAGACAGACACAGAGAGAGAGAGAGACAGACACAGAGAGACAGAGAGAGAGAGAGAGAGAGAGAGAGAGAGAGAGAGAGAGACAAAGACAGAGAGTGTTTGTTTATCTGGTTTATACAGAATTTGGTTACCTGGTTTATATGGCATTTGATTACCTGGTTTAAACATAGTTTGGTTACCTGGTTTATACAGAGTTTGGTTACCTGGTTTATACAGAGTTTGGTTAGCTGGTTTATACAGAATATGGTAGGCTGCTTTATACAGATTTGATTAACTGGTCCATACAGAGTTTGGTTAGCTGGTTTTACCTAGTTTATAGAGTTTGGTTAGCTGATTTATACACAGTTTGGTTAGCTGCTTTATACAGATTTGATTACATAGTTTATACAGTGTTTGGTTAGTTGCTTTATACAGATTTGATTTATACAAAGGTTGGTTAGCTGGTTTATACAGATTTTATTACCTGGTTTATACAGTTTGGTTAGCTGCTTTATACATATTTGATTACCTGATTTATACAGAGTTTGGTTAGCTGGTTTATACACAGTTTGGTTAGCTGCTTTATACAGATTTGACTACCTAGTTTATACAGAGTTTGGTTAGCTGGTTTATACAGATTTGATTACCTGGTTTATACAGAGTTTGGTTAGCTGGTTTATACAGAGTTTAGTTAGCTGCTTTATACAGATTTGATTAACTGGTCCATACAGAGTTTGGTTAGCTGGTTTTACCTAGTTTATAGAGTTTGGTTAACTGCTTTATACAGATTTGATTACCTAGTTTATACAGTGTTTGGTTAGTTGCTTTATACAGATTTGATTTATACAAAGGTTGGTTAGCTGGTTTATACAGATTTGATTACCTGGTTCATACAGTGTTTGGCTAGCTGGTTTATACAGAGTTTAGTTAGCTGCTTTATACAGATTTTATTACCATGTTTAAACAGAGTTTGGTTAGCTGCTTTATACAGATTTGATTACCTAGTTTATACAGAGATTGGTTAGCTGCTTTATACAGATTTGATTACCTAGTTTATACACAGTTTGGTTAGCTGCTTTATACAGATTTGATTACCTGGTTTATACAGAGTTTGGTTAGATGCTTTATACATATTTGATTACCTGATTTATACAGAGTTTGGTTAGCTGGTTTATACCCAGTTTGACTAGCTGCTTTATTCAGATTTGATTACCTGGTTTATACAGAGTTTGGTTAGCTGTTTAATACAAATTTGATTACCTGGTTCATACAAAGTTTGGTTAACTGGTTTGTACAGAGTTTGGTTAGCTGGTTTATACAGAGTTTAGTTAGCTGCTTTATACATATTTGATTACCTGGTTTATACAGAGTTTGGTTAGCTGGTTAATACAGAGTTTGATTAACTGGTTCATACAGAGTTTGATTAACTGGTTTATACTGTGTTTGGTTACCTGGTTTATACGCTGTGTGGTTACGCAGTTTAACAGTGTTTGGTTACCTGGTTCATACTGTGTTTGGTTAAATGGTTTATACTGTTTTTGGTTACCTGGTTCATAAGAGCTGGAAATAAAGGCAGAAAAGGTAAATAATTAATAATAAAACACAGAGAGTGATGCCTGAATGTCTGTATAATCCATTATCATTTAATTACTTTTACAGAATAAATAAATAAATATTTTCTCAAAAATATAATTAAAGAGCTGTAATAAAAAAGCATAATCTGCTAATACTATTAAAGCTTTTCTTCTGCTGATTAAAGAGCGGCTTTATTTCTGACTGAACACACCTCAACACGTCCTCCACCATGGTGTGTGTGTTCATTTAGCCAGACACTAATTTTCCTCTTTTATTTATCGCTGATCACTTTTACTGCTGCTGACTGAAGGTTCTGGGGAAGTATAATTAAAATAAGCCTACAATACAGGGGAACCAATCAGAACAGAGCTCATTCACATATATCAGACTTAAATGCATAGCAATAAAAAGTAATAAAATTAATTCCTCAGTCCTTATAAAGCAAACTGCAAAAAAAACAGTCTGTTTCAAATGTGGTGTTTGTGTGATGTCACAAAACTCAGTGCATTACAGCATATTCTGTCTACATCTTAGCTCCACCCCTTTCACAGTGGCGTGTTTCAGCCTGGCTTGCTTTTCGAATACAAGGTAGCCTCATTTACATATCTCAGTCTTAAAGGTACAATAACAGAAACATCGTGTTTGATTCTAATGGATGAAAAATAAAAACCTGAATTATGAACGTTTTAGTACATAAATCTACACAAATGTTAAGCGGACCTCGAGAAAAACAAATAAAATTAACATTTTAGGGGTCATTTTAAAGCTAAGTGTGTAAAAACTAATGTGCCATAACGTTTTATTTACGTAGCTTTGTATGACTTGTATTTTCTATTTTAATTGTTTAATCACTGGGAGTCTTAGCGGAAACTTTTGGATTTTCCTTCTGAATGATGTTTGGTATTTCAGCACATATTAACATACTGAACCCAAAAATCACACAAAACACATCAAATCAAAATGACTATAAAAACACACACCTGCTAAATGAAGCTTTTAAAAGATGTAAATGTGAACAGATGGTAAATGATATACAACTACTTACAACAAAAAGTAGCTGTGAGCTTCTGCTTTAGTTCACTTGGAGGCAGTGTTGGCTGTATTGTTTGGCTTCCAAACTAGGCATTTCACCCTCAAGGTGTGTAAATATGATTTTTATATAAAATGTAAATAATCATATCTGTGTAATTACCTGGTCTATTAACATCAGACTAACATTAGTGTAGAGTTTAGAGACACAACTTCAGACAGATGATGACAATGATGACCAGCATGACTTTGTTCTTATGGTGTGATATCTAGAACCAGACATGTGATTTGATTATGCCTACATGATACATGTACAACAGAAGAGGAGACACGTGAGATTACCAAGGTCTCATGAGATATATATGAGCATCAGCAGCTCACGTGGGACTTACGCTAAAGTCTCATTTGAGTTTCCATTTCATCTTCTTGTTATTGTTTTGGAGAAACTACTGAGACCTTAAGGATTTTTTTTCTGATCTTCTGAAACTCAAGAATAGACACACAAGATTACTGGGCTTTCGAGAAAAACAGCAGATTTGAGACTAGCTAAAGTCTCATTTGAGTTTCCGTCTGTCTAGGAGAACTACGGAGATCTATTTTCTTCAGGGAAAGTATTTCCTGGATGTCCATTCAGTTTGAAGACACGTGCCACCCTACAGATGGCTTTCTGGATATGAGTTTGAGACTGTGCCTCTGAAAGTTAAAAAGAATGAAGTTAAATAAGGACATACTGGTGAAATAAAGCTCATTTCAGCTCCCAGGTTTTTTTTTGTGCCAAGAGTAAATCAGTCCTGCCACAGCAGAACATCAGCAAATCTCTACAAAACGACATCAGACCTGAGCACAACATGAGCAAACAGCCTCAGGGAAGATTCCCGACTTTGTCAACCACAGCAGCATCTAGAACCACCAACACCACGCTCTCCATCTTTAATATAAAAGACCCCTCGGGCCAGCGCCTGTCCACACCATCTGATAGCATCAGGACCCCCCCAGAGACCGGCGGATGTTTTCATCCCCCATCCCCTCCTCCGCCGCCACATTTATCAGCATCATCTTTCATAAAGCCAAACGGAACCTGGACCAGATACCCTCTCCGTCCGCCTGACAGCACCAGCAGGTTCCTCCAGTAATATCAGCCGCTACTCAGGCACTGTGGGCCCAAATAATTATTCACACAGGCTAGAAAACAGAATACATATCATTTATAAACTTCTCCTCTTTCTAAACTCTGCTTTTATTAAGCAATACATGATGAGTTTTATATACGGCCCAAACCTGGATCCAATCCATAGAGATTAAACTTGAGTTTAAGACGAGATATTGAGAGTCATGTCTGGTGCAAGTTGCAGGTGAAACAGAAATGTTTTATTATTATTATTATTATTATTATTATTATTACTATTACCATTATAAACCATTATTTTTGCTATTTTGTCATAAATATTATATTTAATTGTAAGTTTTGCTTTTTATTTAACCTAAGTCAAACAAATATGACTTCCTGCAAACTGTGGCCCTGTGCTACACTTTAATTTCTTCTGTTTTAATAGTGATGATGTCTGGCAACCCAGCCCAAAGGCAAACATGAGCAAATGACTCTAAGCCACAAATGTGCTCCCCATGTTGCCTGAAAGTGAAAGTAAAGTTTTTGCATTTAGAGGTCAAATTTCATTCCTGACAAATAATTAACTTATTAAATAAAAAAAATATATAATATAATAATCTGCATTCAGCTGCATCACAATAAAAGGCTCTACAACACTGTGTTCAGACAGCCCAAATCTGACTTGGGTGCTATCTAGATTGTATCCAGATTGATTTTGGTAGACTGGACAGTCAAAAACCACATCAAATCTGATTTTTGCTAATCTGATCTAAGTCACATTTGGAGGTGGTTTGAAATCCAGTTACAGTCAGATTTGTACAGATCTGTCTCAGTCAGGACGCTCTGGCCGCTCATATCAGATTTTGAAGTGTCTTTCACATCACTCATAATGTGACAAAGAACGACACATCAAACCCAGAGTGATGGACGTACATCCAAGGTTGCCAGGTCCTGAAAAATTCTCCATCCCACTTCGTAAGACCTTCGTAAGAGCCTTAATGACAGAGAGATGTAAACACACTGAACACACATGAACAGCTTTTAAAAATGTGCAGTTAAAGCTGTTTTCATGTCTAACTGTTTAAACCCCACCAATCTTTACATGTATAAGTGCATCTCAAAATGAGAAAAATAAGTTCATTTGTGTTCATAATGTAATGTCTTATCATTTATATTAATTACATAAAGTGACTTTTCAAGTCTTTTTAGTTTAAATGTTGGTCAAACTCCAAATAAAAAACTAATAGTTTGAATATTTATAGTAATTAATAATAAATAGGTGGTGGTAGTGATCATCTGCTGTCCTGCTCTTGAGGCTGAATGCCATCAAATTCTCACAGCCTTCGCTGGACAGTACAGACTTGTGCAAAACAGGACGCACTGTTTTTAACAACCAATGAATGAGCAGGTGTCTCAATACTTTTGTCCAGTTTTGGGGCAAATATGTACATTTCTAAGCTTTTGCTAAAATTCTTGGAAGATGAACAAAAGTGCACTCAAGTCAAGTGATGAAGTTATCTGTCTAGGTGAGAGCTCAGAGCTAAATAAAGTTTAGTGGTTGTCCACTAGGGCAGTTGACCTTTTCCACGTCTAAAACGAGGCCCCGGGGAGCCGGGGACAGAGACAAAAGAGAACGGTCAGAGCCAACTTAAGTGCAATACAGAGAGAGTGTTTCTCATAAAGCTGAGGAAAAGGCTAAGCAGTGCTCTTTAAATGCTGTGTCTTCATCAATAATGCACAGGCCTCGCCTTTAATTAGGATGGGGAGGTTCGGGTGGGGAGTGTGTGGGCGGACTCCAGGAACTGAACTTTAATCTCCAGTTCTGAAAGTGGCACCGAGCGCAGAAGTGAAAATGAGTCTTTAAATATGAGCTGGAGGTATTTTAAGGCCCTGTGACTAACTCTAATGATACCCGGTGAGCTGCAGGTGGGGAAGCACCGCTGGGATTACAGGACCCATATTTATAATGTCTTTGAGGAACCAGCGCCGCGCTGACATTTACTGGGAGGAAACATTCGAAAACCAAACCAGCAGTCACATAGCTCATAAAACATTACCACAAATGAGTGGAAGGGACATATTTTCTTCCACTTGTTTTAATTTTCATTCTGATGCTACCAACCCCAGAGTCACTGTGACGAACAGGCGCACTCTAGTGGCTGAGAGTACTATTAGCTGTGCTGAAAGGACAACTGGGAAAAGCGGTCACGCAGAAAATGGACATGGCCTGTAATCTAGAACTCATTTAATTTGGCTGCATGAACAGTCCAGCTGGTGAAAAGGATCTTTTTTTAGATCAGATATATCTGCATGAATCTCGGCCAGTTGAATACTCATATTCCTTCAAAGATTTTCTTGTACTGAAAATTGGCATTTACATATATAAACAAAACTTATTTAAAATGTTCATATTTTAACAATTTATTTTTACTCATTTTATTGTTTAATCAAGGAAACTATACTTAAAAATTTTTTTTTGTCATTTTTAAGTATAAAATCAAGCATAAATCCTGTTATAAGTACAATATTATTAAAACCTTCTAGAATTTCTTTCAAAATAGGCTTAACAATGGACCCACCAAATTTTATGAATGTTGGTGGTCTCAAAGCTGAATTTTTTTACCCTAAATTTTAAAAAATGCAGTTTTAAAAATTCTTTAAACAAGCATTACAGCATTTGAGGGAATGTTGTAAATAATAAAGTAAAAGACAAATTTGTAGACTGTAGTGAAAAAATACAGGAAATAAGACTAATGGAAGTGACCATGTAAATATATTTCTGATGAATTTATAGAATTTATCCTAAAAAACAAACAAACAAAAAAAATCATCATCCTGTAGTTTTGTGCCTTAAATTGACAGAATTAGAACTATGAATATAACACCATAAATGACATGAAAGCACATATTGTAATCTAGTACTACCTTACTAACTCTCTGTAAAGGCGGCTGGAAAGTTTTATAATCTTTAATTTACCAATTATATTTTTACATTTATTTATTTTTAATCAAATAATTTTTATTTTATAGCTAATCCAATTTTTTCTGTAATTTCATTTTTAATCAAATAATTGTAATTATTTCATAGCTGTGCTGATTTTTATTCTGTAATTTACTTTTAGAAACTTTGTATTTTATGTTCACTCTATTAGACACACCTACCTGGTTTGATCCACCTTGTAGATGTGAAGTCAAAGACAGTAGCTCCGAACAGCTTGTGTTGGACCTCTAGTCCTGACACTGTTGGCTAACACACCACCACCACATCAGTGTCACTAAGAATGATCCACCTGCTTTGTGGGGAGTCCTGACTATTGAAGAACAGGGTGAAGAAGGTATATAGAGATGGACTACAGTCTGTAATTAAAGAACAACATACTGCACCTGTGTACTCGGTAGAGCCAAAATGTCAGCAGAGGTACACTCATCTAAATGCCTACATTACCCATAATCTTGTGTGTCAGCAATACCGATAAACCCACAGAGAACAAATAAAGACACAAAAACAAACTCAGCACTGAGAGAGTGGCCACCAAGCAACTATGACGACCCAGGACCAAATCATTGTAGACAGAGGTTACTGAGTTTGAGCAACAACAAGGCTGGTGAGGGTCTCCCAGTCGCCCAACAGTGGTCTCCACTTTCTCCAAATCTTAATCTGAGCATCTGTGGGAGATGCTCACCTGACAACTTACAGGATCTGGTAACAGACACCTTCAGAGGTGCAGTAACTCAAAGGGTTTGAGCTGTTCTGGTAGATCAGGGAGGTCCAACAGTATGGTAGACATTTTAGGACTATTAGAGAGGGTGAAACATAAGCTAGGACAACTCACTATAGAGGTGAAGCTAAACTTGTATGTGCAGCACATGGCCTGCAGGGGGAGCCAAAACACAATAAATCAGTAGGTTTAGTAACTATCTGAGGATAAAAGTCTCTTTATGTCTCTAATAATGAAGCAAAACTACAACAAAGAGCTTTTACTGTTCAAAACAAAGGACCTGTATCCTCACTTTTACCTGTACTGATCTTTTACATGAGACCCACTAATTTATGCACTAAATCAGTCATAATTCATGTTTCTCCAGGCTCTCTGTATGGACCATTTTATTTACCGTAACTTTAAGACCGACATGTAAATGATCTCTCTTCTGATTGGCTGTCACATTAAAAAAAAACAGCTCAGACTGAAATAAGTCAAAAGAGCTGAAGTCTGAATAGGTGGGTACACACACACACACACACGTCATAAACACAGTGTAGATTTATAATCAATAGTTGACATTTGTTGATTATTTACTGTTGTGCTTAAACCCCCGACCACTAGATGGCAGTGCTGTAATCTTTCTTCAGCCGTTAGACTGTTCCACTCGATCAGAAACAAGTGGAAGGACACTGCTGGCAGTTTTACTAAAATTAGATTTAAAATATCACAGTACACCACCTTACTTACAGCATCACAATATATCAGAACTCCTGCATCTTGATACTTATATCGACTCTCACACATGCAGTCATATAGGCTAATGTGTTAATTGGCTTAATAGGTGAACCTAGGGGAGTCACTAGGGGAATTTCAGGGGTACATTAAGAGAAAGTAAAGAATATCTTAAAGACTTAATGTTTTCCCAGCTAGTACAGCTGGGTGCAACACATAGACTACTAGTGTTCAGCCCAAAAACTCTATATATGGTTGTTTTTTCAGATGGGTCCAGGTAGTCTGGACTCACACTCAACTCCTAAAGGTTTGTTCTTGACTCAGATTTGACTAGGACTTGAATACTAAAAGTTTCAGTCTTGACTCAGCTTTAAATACTAAAAGTTTCAGTCTTAATTTTGACTCAACTACTAAAAGTCTTGGTTTTGACTCAGACTTGGTCTTGACTGAAACTTTTAGTTGTGCAAGACTGACTCAAATACTAAAAGGCTCAGTCTTAATTTTGACTCAAATACTCAAAGTCTGGGTTTTGACTCGGCCTTCACTACTGAAAGTCTGGGTTTTGACTCGGCCTTCACTACTGAAAGTCTGGGTTTTGACTCGGCCTTCACTACTGAAAGTCTGGGTTTTGACTCGGCCTTCACT
>BRDA01033217.1:0-11091 GCA_036984385.1 Crenuchus spilurus | reverse complement strand
ATGAGAACAGAGAAAAGGTCTGTGGTCACCACCTGCAGAACCACTCCTGTTTAGGGGTTGTCTTGCTAATTGCCTCTCCTTTCTACCTGTTGTCTATTCCATTTGCACAACAGCAGGTGAGACTGATTGCTGACTCAGTGTTGCTTCCTAACTGGACAGGTTGGTTTCACAGAAGTGCAGTTGACTTGGAGTTACATTGTGTTTTTTAAGAGTTCCCTTTATTTTTTTTTTGGAGCAGTATATATACAGGGGTTAGACAATGAAACTGAAACACCTGGTTTTAGACCACAATAATTTATTAGTATGGTGTAGGGCCTCCTTTTGTGGCCAGTACATCATCAATTTGTCTTGGGAATGACATATACAAGTCCTGCACAGTGGTCAGAGGGATTTTAAGCCATTCGTCTTGCAGGATAGTGGTCAGGTCACTACGTGATGCTGGTGGAGGAAACCGTTTCCTGACTCGCTCTTCCAAAGCACCCCAAAGTGGCTCAATAATATTTAGACACAAAGACTTGCTGTCTTGGTCACAGATGCGCCAGCAAGACGTGCACCAACAATTTGTCCTCTTTTGAACTCTGGTAACCCATAATGTTGTGTGCACTGCAATATTTTGAGCAAAACTGTACTCTTACCTGCTAATTGAACCTTCACACTCTGCTGTTACTGGTGCAATGTGCAATTAATGAAGATTGGCCACCAGACTGGTCCAGTTTAACCATGAAACCTCCCACACTAAAATGACTGTTTCAGTTTCATTGTCCAACCCAATAAGGGTTTTTAGTTGGAGTATTGAACTTAACTCGAGTATTGAGTATGTTTTTAGTGGTATTGTGATAGCCCCAGCTTCTCCACCAATAAGACGACATAGATTTATAAAGAAGATTTAAGCTTCAGTCTCCGGTTGCTCAGATAATTCTCCTGAGAAAAAGACGTCAGTTATCTCACCTCACCACAAGTTTACTGAAAATAGATATCTCGACTGTTTCTCATCCAAAACTAATATTCTTCTCAGTTCTGATGCTGTGAATGACTATTATAATGTTTATCTGCACCAAAAGTATGTCTCCTTTGGGTCTCATGCTGTTTTTGAGCCAGAAGTCTCAGGAGCCATCAAAGAGCAACATTTGAGCAATACAGCTACAGCATTTGAGCTATTTTAATTACATTTATAATTTAACCAGAAGTTTTGCATGTCATGTCATGTCACACGTCGTCATTGCTTCACTGGTAGGTTGCACAGACGAGTCACTTCTCTCCAATGGCATCTGTCTCTGGTTGCTTGTAGAAGGCTAGCACCTGATAATCCAGTCCATGTCTTGATGTTATCCATCCAGGTTATTCTTGGTCTTCCAAGTCTTTGGACTCCCTCCACAAGTCCAGTCATAACACTTCTTCAATGCTCTCATGTGCTGCCTCATCACATGACTGAAGTAACGTAACTTGCGGGATTTAGCATGCATCAGTAACTCCTTTTGAGTTCTAGCCATTTCATAGACTTGCTCAGTGGTCATCATCTTCATCCATGAGATCTTCAGCAACTTCCTAATGCACTTGTTCTCAAAAGCCTGAATACATACAGTATTTCTTCCTCTTTCTTCAGTGTCCAGGCTTCACATCCATATGTAGCTACTGGCCAGACCAAGGCTTTCATCAGTCTTAGTTTGGTGTTGGTGCTATTTGACTTGCTTTTCCACATCTTTGTCAATTTGACCATCACCAACATGCCCATGGCCATTCTTGACTTCACTTCTCTGGTTCGGTCTGCAGACTTTGTTACTCTGCATCCCAAATACATGAAACAGCCTTCTTGCTCCAGAAGTCTTCCTTCCACTGTGATCTTCAGTATATCTTCAATGTTCATCATCACGTTTGTTTTAGCTGCATTGATCTGCATGTTATATTCCTTCGCAGCCAAAATAGTGACCAGCCAGCCAACAGTATCAGGACTAGAGGACCAACACACACTGTGCTGAGCTTCTGTCTCTGACTTTACATCTACAAGACCAACAAATTAGGTGTGTCTAATAGAGTGGACAATGAGTGAACACAGAGTTTAACAGCAGCTCACACTAACACACCACCCCCACATCAGTATCACTGAGAATGATCCACCTGCTTTATCTTGATTCTGATCTTTGAAGAACAGAGTGAATAAAGTAAACAGAGAAACAGATGGACTACAGTCTGTAATTGTAATTGTAGAACTACATATTGCACCTGTATGCTCAGTAGAGCTAAAATGGGCTGTTTATATCTTTGAGCATTTGAAGCTGTTCATCCTGACATATCTTTTGATCATGTACAGTTTGTAGTGATGTGAAATAGGTGGCATCTTCATCTACTTTACCGTGATGTTCCTCTTCATTGTTAAATGACTCAAACTGATAATTTCAGTGATTTCAGACATTAGAGTCTTTGTGAACTAAACTAATGTGAAGGAAACCTGGCTGGTCCTTGATCATCCTGCTTTAAACTAATAAGCAACTAATTACGGGAGATGTAATGTGCTTTAGGCCCCAAAAACCTCCAGTCAGTCGATCCCAGAAAGCCTTTCAGGTCATGTGAGAAATGTGCGTTTATGGGTTCAGAATCTCTTTTCACACAACAATGGCAGCGATGCCAAGTGGGGCATAAGAAGACAAATAAGCAGATCAAATGCAGAACAATGGTGACCGGCCCCGGATACAGAAGGGACACCGCTCACCTAATGTGGCTCCAATTACCAACTCCAGCGGTGGGAAATAACTTGGGTTAGGTTACACAGCCACTGAACACGGCTCAGGAACATCTGGGGCTGCGCTGTGACGGAGCACTCGGGCGGAGTTGGGCAACTTGTTGAGCGTCGTGCCCCGTCACTGAACACGGCCTTGTAATGAATCGTGAAGCGCTGAGTGCAACATTGTTAAATTGCATTAAAGAGGCTTGAGTTTGGAGGAAAACAGTGTAAAAAGTGTGTGTGTGTGTGTGTGTGTGTGGTGATTACTGGGTACACGTTTGTCAGTTCGCACCACAGAACACGTTCGCCAGCAGGGATTCAGGCACGTCTAGGTTTGGACACCATTAGCATGCTCTTCTTTGGCTCTGTTCTGTAAATGTATTCCTAAAGGAAGGAAATACATGTATATACTATATGACGTGGGTCAGTCCTTATCCCACTCGTTATACAGTGAGGATGGCAGCGGCGGCCTGTTATGCTACAATAATGACTCTGCTGGAGACAGTGGAGCAGATTCAGTGACATTTAATATAACCCTCCCCATTCCAGCACTTATCAAAAGAGAATTCAACCATTCAGTCAATCCAAAACAAACAAGTAAGTGCTGGAGAAGTAGGAGGTTCACAGATTCTCAAACTAGGGGTTGTGAATATATATATATATTACATTTATTCCATATATATGCTATAATATATATATATATATATATATATATATATATATATATATATATATATATAATAGAAGTTCATTGTGTTCATAGTTTAATGTCAAATGTCATATTTTATATTCACTACACATAAAGTGACATATTTCAAGCTTTTTTGGTTTTAATGTTGATCAGTATGACATATCTCATTTCTTCATGATATTCTCATTTATAGAGATGCACTGATATATAAAAGCAGCATTATGCAAAAGTATGTAAGTTCAGCTCTACAGGGAATAAATGAAAAAAAAGTGTTATAAAATAGTTTCAAACAGTTTTCTGAATTGAGAAGAATTAACATGGTGTATGTAACATGTCAAAACTTTAACACAGACCATATTTTATTCTCTAAAATGTTAAATTCAATGAAGAAAGTGTACATTAAAATGTAGCATGTGAAATGAAAAGTGTTATAATTTTTTACAAATATTTTGTTTAATTTCTGAATTAAAAACATACTATATCATGAAAACATTCATATTCATAATTTAATTAAAAATGTAAACTGTTTTTGAATTTTTGTTTTATTGTATATTATATGTGACATATTTCAATACATTTTTGTTTTAATAATGATCAGTGTGACTATAAATGAAAATTAGAAATCCAAATGATTAGTCTCAATAAATTACGAACACAAATTAACTTAATCACAATAATACATTTTTTTGAGATTTTATATATATGTGACCCTGCCAGGAAAAACCAGGCCAAAGTCACTGGGCAACTTATTGAGATATCGTGTCAATATTGTGTCCCTCATATTAGCGACAAAACTTAGCCACTCAGTATTATTGCTGTAAATGAAAGATAACAGTCTCAGATATCTATCGTAGTACATATTTTGATCAAAAACAAAACTTAAATTCACAAAAAAGTTATTTCTGTTTATTGTCTCAACTGAAAAAAATTACATACTATATTTAACACATCATAACTTTTACACTGGATTCATTTTGTCTTACACCTCCCAAAAACAATGAAAATTACAATATTACATTCAATAAAGTGTGCATTAAAATGCACAGAAATTTCCATAATAAAAGCAATAATACATGTTCTACAGCATCTAAAAAAATAGAATATGTTCATTTCATGTTGATTTCAAAATTAAATTGTGTTCATAATTTAATTTAAAAAGGGAAACTGTCATATTTTATATACATTACATGCAATGTGACATATTTCAATATTTTTTGTTTTAATGTTGATCAGTATGACTTATAGCTAATTTAAAATCAGAAATCAAGAATCCCAAAATTATTAGAATATTTCATTTGGAGTTTGAGTAAATTACTGGCCCAAAAGTATACAAACAGTATAAACATTAAAACAACAAGGGTTAAAATATGTCACTTTACGTGTAATGAATATAAAATATATGACAGTTTACTTTTTACATTAAATTATGAACACAAATAAACTTTTTCACTACATTCAATTTTTTGGAGATGCATGGACAAGTTATTATCACTTCTTATTATACAGATCAACTTATAATTTCAGTCATCTTACACATGTTTGTGAAAACAGTATTAGTGATGTCAGATGTCAGTGGCTCAGCCTGTGTGATTTATACATTATATACATAAATTATACTTTAGTGAATATCTGTTGAGGTTTTCATTAAAACTGAAATAATTTGACCCACAGCTGACCTACAGTGCTGATTTTCTTTCTTGGTCACTCACAGTTGGACATCCACAGGCAGGTCAGTGTGGGAAAAGACAAAGTAAAATAAGTGCCCACAGTGATGGAACTGTAATATAAACAGCCACACGTAGATTTTTGGTCAGGCTGCTAAAGCCTAGTCTGGCATTATGTATTATGTGCAGCAATAACTTTACAACTGCAATAACTAAACATTTCTGGCAATTGTTGATCAGTCCTGCACACCAGCTTGGAATAAAACAGGCCTAACTCATAATATTACCATCACCGTGTTTCACAGATGGGATGAGGTTTTTATGTGTGTGTTTCCCTTTCTTCAGACATTACTCATTTAAACAAAAAAATATATATTTTGGTCTCATCTGTCTGAAAACATTGTTCCAGTAGTCTTCTGGTTTGTCCATGTGATCTTTAGCAAACTACAGATATGCAGCAATGTTGTTTTTGGAGAGCAGCAGCTGATATGCTGATATGCACACCACTGCTGTTCATTGTAAATTTAGTTCAAGTAAATGTATTTTATTTTGGGTTCTTTTGTGACCTCACAGACTATTACACACTATCCTGCTCTTGGAGTGATCTTTGTTGGTTGATCACTCCTGTGGAGGATAATAACGTTCGTGAATTTCCTCCATTTGGTCATAGTCTGTCTGACTGTGAATTGGTGGTCTAAACTCTTTAGAGATGGTTTTATAACCGTTTTCAGCATATTGAGCATCAACAACTCTTCTTCTGAGGTCCTCAGAAATCTCCTCTGTACACTTTCACAAACGTGTTATGAACAGCAGACTTTGCTAGATCCCTGTTCTTTAAATAAAACATGGCACCCACTCACACCTGATTGTAATACCATTGATTGGCAACACCTCAAATCTTATTTTCAACTTTTCTGCTAATCCTAAAAGTTCAGATATCCATGCCACTCACATACGTGTAATACTGGGTCATTTTCCTAATATGTTTGTCGCATTTGCTGATTTGGTTTTCTTAATCTACTTTTAGAACTTGTGCTGTAGTTTTAGGTCAAATGTATGATGATCCCCCCCCCCAAAGCCAACTTTCAGTGACCACCATATATTTCAGCAATAGATGCCAAAGTGTTACCCAAAGAAATTAGTTATAATGAATTAATGAATGAATGTTACTAAACAGACAATTACTTTTAATTTTAAAATTACAGATATAGGAAAATTTAACAATATACAATTATTTCTAATAAAATACTGGCCACATAGCATAGTATCTGGGCTGGGCATTTGGGCCAAACATAGGCTGATGCATTAAAGTAGTATTTGGCCCAAATGTGTGCATTCAGACCATAATCGGACCTGGATTTACACTGAAAATGGGCCAGTGTGACTTGGTATATTTGGACAGTAATTTTTGCTGTCTGGATAGATGCAGAAGTCTGAAAACAGCAACCGAAGTTAAGATGCATACTTATAGGGAACATATCTTGACTAAAAAAACACCCTTGAGTCTTATCGCTGCTCTCAGTAACCATGCCATCAATCTTGAAGACGTGACCGCTGGCCTCATCTGAAAGGAAGATGCTGTAATGTGGTAATGTGCTTCTTGCACTGTGCATATTACTGCTGACAATCAGCGTGAACATCCACTCGACGCCCCTCCGCTTGGTGATACTTACACCTCCCCGCTTCCCCTCATTAGAGGAATCTAATGACTGAGGTCTTGGAGCATGTTGCCTCCTTCGGCTCGGAGTTCACTGGAACAGATTAGATTACTCAGCAGTGCGGAGAGGGTGTCGTCTGAGCCCACGACGAGGAGGAGGAGGATCTCTGGGCCCGCGGGCGAGCCAGCCAGGAGGAAGATCGTTCAGGCAGACGCGTGAGAGAGTAAAGAGGAGCTCATCAGTGGAGCTTAAGGCAGACCTGTGATATCTGTCATATATCAGCCTCTGACTGTAACATTCACTCATACATAGCCCTTATTGATTTCACACTTCCTTCACCAACAAAATGCCTCCCTTTTCCGTTGCTTATCATCAAGGCATCCGACTGCTCCGAGTCCTAATAAGAAGAACAAAAATTTAGCTTCAACAGATCTACTGCGAAAGGTCGCCCACACAGCCAATCATGGAATAAATGCAGCTTAATGTCATCTGAATCTGGAGTGCAAAGGACTATAGACTCGCTAAACCATGCAATATTGAGAAAATGAGGGCGAGAGAGTGTGAAAATCTGGGCACTCTCAGGTCGAGCATGTATCTGTGGCTGGCTTAAATGTACTACTACCACACCACTGAGTTACAACAGGCCAAATAATCTAGAAATCACCTGAAACCTAACAAAAGCATCAATGTACAAGAAGCCATGTGGTAAAAAGAGTAGGTTTGTTACATATTCTAATATAACCATTACAGTGATATCAGAGTGGTTGAAAAAGTAAATATTAACCAACCATCCATCCATCATTATAACTTCTCCTGAACACACTGACACGTTCAGTTCAGCTCAGCTCTCATTGTTTGATGGTCTTTCAGGCATGATGTCAACATCACGTTTTACACCAGAGCATCAGCTCCACCCCCCACTACAGGACACTGACTCTAAATACTGAACATGTTTAATATTTATGATTCTCCATGGGGTGCAGCCCTGACTACACTGAGAGAAGATCAGAGGGGCAAATACTGGATTATAGACCCCACACTACAAGATCATCTGGGAAGATCATCAGTTATGATCACCCTGAAATCAGGAAACCTTGTATGATTGTCAGGAGGAGCAAATTGGCTTGTATCCTGTAAGCCAGGCTTAAATCTAGTTCAGGGTCATGATGAGTCAAAAGTTTGGCCAGTTTGGGAACTCATTATTGCTGTTTTGTTTACACAGAAGAGATCCATATGAGCTGTGCTTTCACTGGACAAGTCCAGACGTGACTTTTCTGTTCATAAAATGTTTATACAAACACTTAAGTGATAAAGAACAATACTTTTGGGATACAATGAGTCATGAATTAATGAATCAGCAACTACTTCCACATACTGCTAATCAGGTTTTTCTACTAGCTCTTGAAACTGATCCACTGATGGAAGCTTTTGAGTCTATGCTGATTAAAATGCAGTATTTATGATTGTGGCCAGAGTGGTTCTGTCCCACACTTCCTAACAGTGATAACTTACTGGAAATCAACCTCAATCAACCTCAATGGGATGATTTGGTTAACTACAGTTGGGCCAGATTTGGCCACAAATAGAAATGTTCATAGAGACTAAAATTTAGTCCAGGATTTAAATGCCATTATAAATCTTAAGTATGATGATACAGCCGGGCCAGTTTTGGCCCAAAGTACACTAATCATTGCCAAAGCTGACCCTTAATTGGGCCATATATGGTCCAGGATTGCATGATGTCTGGGATTATTCTTACTCCATATCTCTAACCCTGTGTTCACACTGGTATCAAAGCACCCAGACAACATTCACTTTCACTGAGATCTGACAATTTCAAAATGGGCACTGACATAACACAGCTGTGAAATTTAACTTTATGTAAATTACCAGCAGAATCAAGTGGGATTTACCAATGGGAATCAAGCAAGTTGGCATATGACTTATCTCTGCCATTCTGAAAGGGTTTTCTCCTGGACAGCTGAGACTTCAACAAAAGCTGGATAAACTCTTTAATACAATACCCCTGATTTCAGAAGACACATTGAATGAATCTGTTCCCAAATACTTTTGCCCATACAGTGTATATTTTTATACTGACATTCTGCAAGTTTTTGTTGATGGAAATTGCCAACTGTACTCCTTAAAATACAACCCGAGCAGTGAACAGAAAAGGAAAGTATAAGAAAGCTCGGGCTCTTGAGATGAGCTTTATCTAATTACATGTTATGAGCATGCTATTTTTAAACAGCGCTGTGCCATCGGGTTAACTTGGGGACTTGCCCCCTTATGACTGTGTCAGCCCTCTACCAGAGATGCACCTATCTAATTAATGCATAACATGTGGGAAGACATATCATCATTATGTAAAGAAACACAGTTAGCTCGAAGTTTCTCTCCAACATGCTGTAATTATTAGCCCAACTCACCACATGTGTATTAGTATCATATACAGAAGACTACACTGAGCTTCTTCTGTTTCATTAGAATGTTGAGACTGCAGATAGTCAGGAGATAAAGTTTAGTGGATAAAGGAGACATCACAGATGCCATCTGACAGGGTTTGCTGCAGCGAGCACACTAGTCAGCCCTAGCAGTGCAAAACCAGGATGTGATGTGACTGATGTCCAAAATGACATGATATCAGGTGAAGTGTGGTGGAGGCAGCATCTCAGAAACCTAAATTTGTAAGGTGTTCTAGAGCTGATGTAGTGAAGGTGTACTAACAGCATAACAGTGGTGCCCCATGGGCCAATGGGAATGATGACTCCAGTGAGCAATAGTGAGCAATCGACACACCACAGGTTATGTGCACATTATGGCCTCTGAACCTCAGTCACATCACATCCTTTGTCCTTGATGATGGTTTTACACTCTGATACAACTGACTAGTGGTCACTGTGGCAAACCCTGTCACATGGCATCTGAGATTTCCTGACCCAAACCAGGTGGTCATAATATTCTGGTATGACTTTTTTGGGTTTTTTTTTTTGCAAATAAACATCATAATAGACATTTTATTAAACATTTACCCAGGCATGATCCAGCATGATCTACAATGTACATTTTATCATCTAAATTTAACCACTGTAACACTGTAACATGCTGCCAGAGGTGAGTGTAAAAACAGCCACTTTCACTGGTGACACTGGTGGACCCTGCAGGTGTTAAATTAATGATGCTGTCACTGTGGACTTCATGATCTCTGCTGTTTTTAAGCCGGTGGAAAGGACAGAGTGTTTCTTGACCTGCATCAGTGGAGATGGTAGGTGTGTTATTCCCTGTGGACGCTCTAATCCCCTGTATTAGGAGCCGTCCCATACAGTGAGAGGTGAGATGACAGGGGATGGGGGGGTTTACTTATGCAGTTTTGAACTCTGCTGATATATTTCTTTGTCCTTCTCCACCAGAGGCCAATAATCCCCTCATCTCCAGCCGCGGTCAGTTCTTCTGCGCTGCTGTGGGCTTAAATTTGACCGGAAACCCTGCAGAAAGACAAGAGAGAGAGATTGAGACTGACATCAGGCAGAGGCTTTAAGACAGCACACAGGACTGACTGACCATCAAAAGCACCAGAGGACCACATGAACAAGATAAGGAACCAGAGCCACTGTCTCCTTAACACGGTCAGAAAAAAGACCAAGACAAATTAACAGCTGATTAAAAATGAATAGATTATTGGTTATTAATTGATTATTCCAATAATTTTCTGACTGTGCACTGTGACGCAGACAGACAGACGGACAGATGGACAGTTGGGTAGATGGATGGATGGATGGATGGATGGATGGATAGATAGATAGATAGATAGATAGATAGATAGATAGATAGATAGATAGATAGATAGATAGATAGATAGACAGATAGATAGATAGATAGATAGATAGTTGTATGGGTAAGTGGGTGGATGGATGGATGGATGGATAGATAGATAGATAGATAGATAGATAGATAGAGAGATAGAGAGATAGAGAGATAGATAGATAGTGGGTGGATGGATGGATAGATAGGTGTGTGGGTAAGTGGGTGGGTGGATGGATGGATGGATGGATGGATGGATGGATGGATAGATAGATAGATAGATAGATAGGTCATTAGATAGATAGATAGATAGATAGATAGATAGATAGATAGATAGATAGATAGATAGATAATGGGTGGATGGATTGATAGATAGGTGTGTGGGTGGGTGGGTGGATGGATGGATGGATGGATGGATACTAAATACTAGTATTTTTCACATTTGTACTTTCCCACTATTGTAAGTCGCTTTGGATAAAAGCGTCTGCTAAATGCAATGTAATGTAATAATTAGATAGATAGATAGATAGATAGATAGATAGATAGATAGATAGATAG
>BRDA01033215.1:0-17220 GCA_036984385.1 Crenuchus spilurus | reverse complement strand
TCTCTCTCTCTCTCTCTGTTTCTTTACTTCTGTATTTGTAATGCTGAAACAAAAAGTAAACTTTTAGGTCTTTTTTATTTAAACTGACTCATTTGTGATCTTTTCAGTTTCTCATATAGTCTCAGACTTTATCTCAGTCACGCTGAAGTAAAATTACCCAACAGTCTATATAAAGAGTCTGTTGGTACAGTCAGTTGCACAACAGTTCTTTCCCATTTCAGCTTTAGTTTAAGTGTTGCTGCATCATCTTCTCTGAAGGCCACTCAGTCTTTCTGTCACTCAGTTCAATGACTCTCACCAACAGTGACATCATGTGCACACACTATTACTATTACTAATACTATTCATACTCTATTACTGAGGTGCCACAGTAGTCTAGATTTCTTGGGTTGAAGACTAGGGTGAGTCCCATTTGCACTTAGCACTAATACTAACTAGTCTTTGAGTATGTAGTATGAAGTATGTAGTATGTAGTATAGCTACAGTGCCAAAGTTGAGTGTATTCAAAATTCTGCAATTAATACCGTACTCAGAACTGGGCCGTTTTTGAGTATGGTGTTGATGGACACTACTGTCCCACAATGCCATGGGTTTTTAAACAAGAACATAAAATAATACAAAAGTAGCATTTTTTTCTTAGAAGTTTTTGTTAGTGTTTCAGTAAGAAATGCGTTATTTGGAGTCTTAGGTTGGTATGACGTTCAGTGTAACCTCGTTTATCGTTTGCCCTGTTTATCTCGCCAAGGAAATAAAGCATACACCCATCGTCATTCACCCACATGTCCATCATTCATTCTGGCTTTGTTTCTCATTAATAATGCTCAAAACTAATTCAAACACGTCACACTAAAGCGACGGCGTGCAGCGCTACAACCTGTAAACAGGTGTGAAAACAAAGAGCGACCTAGAACAGGTGTATAAAACAAAGGCTGCCAGCTGGACCACACCAGCACTCTCTAAAACAGAGCGTAAACCTGTAAGAGTGATGTTAAATGTTCATTTATCCATTTCATTAGTTTTTTATATTTATTTCTCATTGTGTTCTGTATGTAAAACTATAGTTATTCTATATAAAATGTATTTTTGTTCATATGTTGGAGTGTCTGGAACAGATGAATTGGATTTACATTATTTCTTATGAGAAATATTGCTTTAGTTATCATTCATTTTGGTTATCGTCAGACTCTTTAGAACAGATTAATGATGTAAAAAACGAGGTTCCACTGTATGTTAAAGTTAAAACAACACTTCCTCACTCACAAAAATGTGAAGTAGATTAGGGGTTTGATCACTAACCTGCCAAAGTCCATACTTAACAGTATTTACATGGTATATGCAAAGTCATATTATGACCACCTACCTTTAATGGGAATAACGTACATGCATACATACATACACATAATCACGCTTGGCTCCAAGTGTTTGCTCAGTGGTGATCCCTGACACTTCCCTGATCCTGTGTTCATTAAAAAAGTTAACTGTAACACTCCCCTTGATACTGTTTGAATGGTCAAACTTGAAATTAAATTCTCTTATAATTTGATATTCTGGATTTCTGATCAACAATAAAACAAAAAAGGATTGAATAATGTCACTTTACATGTAATGAAAATAAAATATGAACACAAATTTTCACCATATTCTACATTTAAGTACTTTATAACACAGAACACCACAAACAAACCAGCAAATGTATGTGCTAGTTTGGTTACTTTGGCAGTTAGTATTGGTCTACAATGTGACTAATTGGTGTTATTATATAATAATGTTAAAGTTTAATAGTAGACTTCATTCAGTGTGCTGGACTTGCATTTTTAACACTGTAATGGCTAAAGAAGCTCATATGTCAGAGGATCCTGTCTTATTCTGAGGATAAATACACACAGGATAAAGTAATCAGGTCCCTGATCAGGATTATGAGGAGGATGTATGGATGGAATGTGTCAGGTTTGGAATTTTTTGTCTATGACAGGATACAATAGAGAACTTTACTAAAACTCAATTCACTCTTAGAGAAAATTTCATTTGGCCAAATGTTCTTGAAATGGCATGACACTTCTACAGGACGATGCACAATTTCGGTGGACTATCTAAATGCTAGTGAATTTCAGAAGATGTCCTGATAAGAGTCACATGGGGCTTTTCCTGTGCTTTGTGGTTGACTTTAATGCCAGAAAAGATGAATATCTACTATATCTTCATTTCCTGTGTCAATGCCAGTTTCATAGACAGGGTTTAAGTTTAGTCTTGACTAAACAGACTTTTCAGTGGAAATTGCCACATAATCCAAAATCAGGTTTAATCCCTGTCAACCCAGCTAACCATTTTTTGGCTAGTAGAACTTTTTCTGAACATTACAGATGTTACAGAATTGTTTCTTAGAATGTTCAAACTGGAAGTTTTCTAAAAGTATCTAGAACATTTTTATTTAACGTTTTTAACGTTGCAGTAACATTATGAGAACTTCACCTATAGTACGTTGAAAAACTGACCACAAAAACTCCTTTCAAACTCATTTAGAAACAGAAACAATAAATAATAAATAAACAGCTTATTTAGAAGAGATTTCAACTTCAAATGTTGCCATAATGTTAGTGTTGGTCTAACTGAGAAGGTTCTGTGAGGAAAACGTTGTAGCGCAAATTATGTCATGTTTTCTAAATGTTACAGGAACAATCAGTGGCGTCTTTAGAAAAGAAAGTCAGGTGGGGCAGAATAAATTCTGTGGGCAGCATCCCACCCGTCATTGAAACTACACACAAACCTACTCGCTCAGTTAATTCAACCACAAATGCACCTCATCAGTGAAATTCCAAAAATCATAATCTAGTGTTGTGCCAAATTTGCACCCCCCCATGACATGCATCCCCTGTCGGGAGACTTACTTACAGGTGGTATGCCTGTACTTTTGTTATTGTGACCAAATGATCTTAAATACAATCCATTCCTGTCATGAATAAAGGAAATAAACCTTTAAATGAGGTAAGATGACTGTCAGTGTTAAGCTACATAGCAACGCTGATACCGTAAATGATATTCACATAAGCTCACATATGCAAATCTTTCATTCTTTATATGCTGCTCCCAGCATGGTGTAATTGTGCCCCGCAGTTCATTATTGAAAGTGTGTTGCACATACGCTCAGTTTTCTTTTACTGCTCACTTGCTTAAACAGATGCTGATGCTGATGGGATGGTCCCATACTCACTATCTAAATGAAGATTGCTGAAAGTACTGACCTTACGCAACATGTACAGGAATATTTTAAATATATTAGGAACTACTTCCATTTTCATAAGTCAAATACAGAACAATGTTAGAAAATAATAATTAAAATTATTTTTAAAACTTCTCTAAATGTTTTCTATTAGCTGGGAAGGAAAACATCCCACATGATAGCCTAACAACTTAAATCCTAATAGAGGCAGGATAAAGTGACAATCACATCCATTATAATTATTTCGTTTTTAAAACAGAGCTCGTAGAACCATTAACAATTCAACAGAATTTTAATAGGAATGATATACAGCCCTGTTGTAGTATTATTAGTTTAGCTGCTGAATTTGACGACTGAAAACATTAAATAAAAGCATGCACATGCTGTTTCACAAACATCCAATAAAACTGATATCTTAAATTTTAAAATATATCTTTCTAGTGATGGATGTTGTGCTTGTTTGTGTTGCTTCTTTGCACAAACGTCTACCACCAGTGTTTTCTTCATGTATATAAATTGACCTCAGACTGACATAGTTACTCAGTATAATCCTGAGTATGAGGTAGTATGAAGTAAATTTATATTTAAACTTCTTTAAGGATGATTATAACAAGTGACGATGGTAGTCTGAGGTAAATGTATTTAAAAAATGCTCTGAAGAGGCTTATACTGAGTGATGATGGTAGGCTGAGCTAAAATCTATTCGTGTTTCACACAATTGCGGTGCATTGTGGGATTGTTGTAGTACATTGCCTATTTTGCTCAACGTTTTTGGACACCACTAAAAAATGTAGTGCACTGTAATAAATAGGGCACAGGCACAAACTGGTTTGGACATTGTAAAGCAACTCCAATCCTAATCTGTGGCGACTGAACTCCTCCCAGCCTGTCGGTGTCGCTGTGCAGATGAGCAGCGCCGCTTCTTCCCGGGTCTCGTTTTCTCAACATCGGTGCGCCAGGATGCCGTCTATTGAATACGATGAGTAAGTGTTTGTTTTAACAGCAATATTCTGGTACATTTAAAACTTAAAAGTACGTGAAGTTATTATATTAATAACACGTATCGTTTACAGCTCCAAGCCCAGCTGGGCCGACCAGGTTGAGGAGGAAGGAGATGAAGGTATGTTAGCATTAGCTTTAGCATTAGCATTAGCTGGCTGTCCGGCGTGTTGTCTTATCTCTGACGCATACAAGCGTGAAAAAAGGTTTTAAACGCCAGAAACTTTATTATTATTACATAGAGCATATATATTCACATATTTGAGTAATGTAACTAGCCTGTCGTGTAAAAAGGAACAGTTATTCACTTTAACTGTCATTAGTAATTAACAAGTGTTAGTTTTTTATTGCTAGTTTGACATCTGTTAATAAAATGATACATCTGAGTCAAGAAATGGTATTTATGTATAAATTATTCATTATTTAAGCAGATTTTATGAAAAATGCAATTAAAATATTTTTCTAAGATTTAATTCACATTTATTCAGTTAATTTAATTAGATTTCAGGTGAGATTTTGTTGATTAAAAAGGCCTCTTATTGGATATCCCCACATATTTGTATTGGCTGTCCAGTGTGAATCTGAATGGATATTCAGTTTGATTGCAACAGGATTTTTGTGTAGGATTGATTCCAAAAATATGATTTAAAAAATTATACGATTTTTCTTATTAAGACCTTTTAGGAAGCCAGCTGATCATCGGTGTTATTTATAATTGGACTGTTTTTACCTTCCTGTGTATTGTCAAATTGCAGTACTTTATTCATTTATGTATTTACCTCTTCAACCACATGTATTAAAAAAAAAGATGCTGGAGAACAGTCAGATTGTAAATTTTTCCCTGTATCAAAGTGCCTCATTAGCATCTTGCTACTGTTCTTAAGAATTCCTATTGACTGATAAAGCATCACTTTATTCTTTAACTTTTGAAGTTGTGTAGTACTGAAGGTTTTTACATGTCTAATGAAATTGTTTCTGTATAAAGGCACTCTTCCATCACCGAAAGAGACGGTCAAAGGCAATATCAAGACTGTGACAGAGTACAAGATCGATGAGGATGGCAAGAAATACAAGGTAAGAATTACCCTTAATGACCTGGGGATTATTTCTCTTGACAAATAAATGCTGAATTGTGTAAATCACACCTTTTTTGTTCTCTTCTCCCATCTACAGATTGTACGAACTTTTAAAATTGAAACCAGAAAGGCCTCCAAAGCAGTTGCTAAGAGAAAGGTATGACCACATCTGTGATATGACTTGCAATTATGTAATAGTGATTCATCACAATTATTTTCCCCAGATACTCTTTTGTAGTAACTGTGCAACAATAATATATTAATTGTGCAACTCTGTATGCTTTCAAGGGTAGTAATGTTTGTTTATTTTTGCTTGAGCTGTGTGTCAGTTTAGAGCTACTGAGTGTGGACAGACAGTAACTTGGATGGCTGATCTGTTATTTTGGCCATTAGGTTTGTCCTTTAAGTTGTCCACACTGTGTCAAAAATTGTTTATATGACAGCCAGCATGTAAAATCCCTACATACATGTTTATAACATATATATGGTTAATTGTGTTTGTGCAGAACTGGAAAAAGTTTGGCAATTCTGAGTTTGACCCACCAGGACCTAATGTTGCTACCACAACTGTGAGTGATGATGTCTTCATGACCTTCATCTCTAGTAAGGAGGTGAGTGATTTCATTTTTTTTGTTGGTGAAACAAATCACCAGTTATTTGTAAATGTAAACTTTGCTATATGGCTATTTTAAAGCATGGTTGTTGCCATATTACTCTATAATCTTGCCATTTCCGCATAAATCTTTCCCAGTCATTTTGTTGTGCAGTTGCATTTGAAAGGTAACAGAATTCCAAAGACGTGTACATTTGACGATGTCTTTCATTGGCCTGGTTAAGTTTTTATAAGCTCATTAAGTGCTTCTGGTGTTTGCAGGACCTAAACGCACAAGACCAGGATGAGGATCCTATGAGCAAGCTGAAAGGCCAGAAGATTGTATCTTGCCGTATTTGTAAGGGAGACCATTGGACCACCCGCTGTCCCTATAAAGACACCCTGGGGCCTATGCAGAAGGAACTAGCAGAGCAGTTGGGTTTGTCCACAGGAGAGAAAGAGAAAGCTGCAGGTAATGTAGGCTTGTCCAAGAATGCTAGGACATGTAGGTAAACATCACCATTGATTAATGTATATTTTACATTTCTGTTCTAGAGCCTGAGCCTGCTCAGCCAGTCCAGAGTAAAACTGGGAAATATGTTCCTCCCAGCCTGCGGGATGGAGGCACTCGCAGAGGAGAGTCCATGCAGCCTAATCGTCGAGGTAAATCGTAGTGAAACATGACCCTGCAGATTGGAAAGTTATTTGGCCATGGTAATAATTCCTGTCATTCCTCTTCAGCTGATGATAATGCTACAATCCGTGTCACCAACCTTTCTGAGGATACAAGAGAGACTGATCTGCAGGAGCTCTTCAGACCATTTGGCTCCATTTCCAGAATCTACCTGGCGAAGGACAAGAACACTGGCCAGTCAAAGGTAAGTACATCTTGTCAAATGGATTCACTGCTGCATTCATACAGAAATGAAGTAAGAAGAACAAATATTCATACCAAACGTGACCTATAAGCCTAATGCAGATGCACTCTGTCTCTCAGTTGGCACATTGCTTGTTCAGGCAGACATATATTGTATATACGTGAATAATCCGTGCATTGTTACCTAGAAGGGAACATTTTTTGGGGGAAAACTTCCATGTAATCACACAGCTGTTTTACCGACACTGGATATTTCGCTTTTTGGCTCGTTCTCCAAACTTCCTCCACGCTGCACGATTTCCAGTTGTTTGGACTTCTTGTATAATACGGAGCTTTTCTTTAGCGGTATATGATCAGTAACGTGAACTCATCACAGCCATTTTCACACAGGCTTCACAGGGAAGAGTCTACAGTAATGGGGTGGGAAAGTGGAACAGCAGCATTGCCAACCTAATTTTTGAATAATACGTCCTAAGTTTTAGGCACCAATTTTTTTAAGTGCACAGATTGAGTTCATATGTACAGTGTATGGATATACTTATTTGGAGACTGCCTCATTCATTTTATCTGAGATTATGTCTGGCATTAGTCATGGTGCCAATAAGTTCATGTATAGGCTCCAGAGTTCTATTCTGTTGGCAGTACTTCTCTACAGGAGCTAGACAAGCTGCAAGTTCATGTGTCCTCAAGCTGTATCCCATTTGCCTTTCCTGCAGGGCTTTGCCTTCATCAGCTTCCACCGGCGTGAGGATGCAGCCAGAGCCATCGCAGGAGTGTCAGGCTTTGGATATGATCACCTTATTCTCAATGTGGAATGGGCCAAGTAAGTGTTGCTGTAGATGATGCTTTGCTGTTTTCTTCTTTCATGAATTCCACCTTAACAAATGACCTGCTCTTTTTCCAGACCATCCAACAACTGAGAGATTGCGGGAGGTTGAATCAGTGTTCTTCAGAGTTTGGTTATTGATTGAATAAACATGTTTAAAGAATAAATCGATTTGCTTATTGATGCTCATCTTTGATGTACTTATGAAACTACATTTTTAAATCAGACTTGGAGGAAATGAAACTGGAGCTGCAGTTTGGGTTTTTTCTAAGTCAGTGTACCTACCGTCTTTTTGTGAAGCATGGTTTAGTGTGGCTTAACCATGCTACTGTAATTTGAACAGCAGGAAATCATAAACCCACAGAACGCGCACCCATGTGTATATATGCATTTTAATAACGTCATGACTTGGACAAGAGCAGTATACAAACCTAAAAAAAAGCCAACAGGAGACCTCGAACAATTATACAGCGAGAGGAAGTGCTGAACTGGTTTAGCATGCACCGTGTAGACCACAGCATAGTTTAAAATAATGTCTACATTAGCCGTTTTACTAAAACACTTTCTGTTCCTCAATGAAACACCATAAAGTGACTGACTTTGTTCTGAACATTACATAAATACGCTTTTAGAAGTGGAGAGAAGAGATGGTATCAGTTTTTAAAAACTTAGTGGCTATAGAGTCAGAAATGCAATGTATTTACCACAGAAACTCATCCAGCTCCACTGCATAATGAGTTTAGTCTAAAGATAACTAGGCTAGACCCTCATGACCAGATGAGCTACATGCTCTGCTCACTACCAGTAGGTTTAGTTCTGGTCTCTGTCTAACAGTACAATATACAGCCAGAGGACCCCCCCCCCCCCCACAGGCCTATGTAGGTTCTAGAAGGTAAATTTTTTTCACAAGGATCGATTTTTAAAGAATCAGAATGAGTAATTCATGTTAGTATCAATCCACCCATAATCCCTAGCAACAGCATACTATTGGGGGTTAAGAGCTTCAAAGAAAACATTTACAAAAGTCCGACCTCAATAAGAGCTTTATTTGAAATATTACAACATATAAAAACTACATAGAATTTTATTCCACTGTCTCAGAGTGGAGATTGCAAATACACAATTAAAAATCACATTTAGAAATTCATAAAACAATCACTTAAATGGCACTGCACAGACCAGAAGAGATGCCACTCTCGCGGCTAAGCGCAACAATTTGACAATGCAATGGGCTGAATAGACAGATGTGAAGAAAGCTTCCATGTACAATTTAAAGCACCAAGGATGAGCTCTAGTCACACACCTCCATCTTCTCCTGTTTCACAGACTCTAGAAGGAGAATAGAATTGTTATTTTAATTCACGTTAAAGCGTCGACAACTGCAGCACCGTCAGAACTCACCTGTTGCGTTATCCTTCATCTTCTCCAGAACGCATTTCTTGATTTCGAGACCGATGGCTTTAGAAAGGGGTGGAGGCACTGCATTCCCAACCTAGCAAAAGAGGAAAGCTGGTAAGTCGCTGAAGGGTTCCGAAGAAAAATGGTGAACATGACGCAGAATCTGTACCTGTCTGTGTTTGTCCAGGACGTTCCCAAAGAAGCGGTATGTATCTGGGAAGCCTTGTGAGCGAGCACATTCTCGGACGCTGACCACACGGTGCTGCTCTGGGTGCAACACACGTCCCTGAAAGTAAATGTATTAAAAGAAAAAGTTGCACCACCATGCATCTCAAAATAAATAATTTAGGTCACTACAAGAACTGTAAGCAAGGATGCAAGTGTTGAAATGTGCATTTAAACTCACCTGCTTGCCCATGGGCTCGGGGTTGGTAACGGTAGTGCTGAAGAAGCCATCCCACTCCAGCCTACCATACAACCCGGCCCAGTGGTTGTGGCGGTTACCAGTGTGAGGCAGACACCAGGGGATCAGAGTGTTGAACTGCCTATCTGCTGGGTCACAGGGCTTGCCTAATAAAACAGATTCACTTCAGCTGAAAAGGATCATTTTTGAAAACCAGACTACTTTCCAGTGATCATTAACTTGTGACAAAGTAGCTCAGCGTGAAACTCACCTCCAGCACAGGTACACACCCCCCTCAATGCACCCGTGCCACTACGGCCATTCTTTTTGTCCGAGTGGGTGTAGCGAAGCTTTTTTGTAGTGGTCCCGTCCCGCAGTCGCACCTCAATATTTGGCAGGTCTCTCCAGTCAGACCCTGGGGCCAGAGGAATGTGGCGCATACGGGCTGCGACCAAGGCACTCATGTCCTGTAAGAATGTGGCTCAAGATTAATAATGTAGTAGTTCTGGACATAAAAGAGTTACTTAATATCAGGGTTCGTGCACCTTTTACAAGGTCAAATTCAAGCACTTTCAAGGCCCATTTTCAAGTTTACCCAGCACCTTTCAGCTGTGGTAAAGTAATAACGATGATCTCAAAACTGCGATAATAAATATCAAAACTATTCTCCACACTTCACAGCGACTATACTACTGAGAAAAAAATACTTCTAAGTAAGTAAACAGCAGGAATGATGGATTTATTGGTAGTATGTCAAATTTGGGGTGAGTTGAGAGCATTTATACACACACATACTCAAAATTATTGTTTTGCTTTTTGTCACACTGCAAGAGATGTTTTATGTTTGTCTATCAGATTTTGATGCATCTCTCCTAAATATAATTAAAAACAGGAGGAAAGTGTTATTTACAATGTTTATTAATACATGTATCATTAAGATGAAGGTGTTAGAGTTGGAGTGTAGTAAAACATAAGTACAAACACTATGCCCCTATCACTAGCATTGTTGGCCTGTTGGGAGCGCTGGCTAAAAGCCCTGTATTGTGTAATGCTTGGAGTGAACAGAGGTGGGCTACTTAAGTTTGTACTCGTTATGTTTCACTAAACCCAAAGCCCATTTTACACCAGAGTTCTCCTTTAAAGTCATTTACTTCTCATATGCCTACATGTATGTACAGTCCCTCGTAAACGGGTGACACTGGATGTTATTTAGGGGTATCAGAGTACAGAATACTAATGCACAGTACACTTTACAGATGTGTATGTATTTAAAAAAATCTATAAATTCCTCTCAGTTCACAATGACTTGCTACTTTGCATTGGCCTACTACACTAAATCCTAAAAACACTTAAGTTTGTAGGTGTAACGTGTGGAGAAGTTAAAGGGGAATGAATACTTTTTCATTTTATCACACCATGCTTCGTAAAAATAACCCTGCAAAACTGCCAGCTGCCGGTGCGCATACATACACTAGCAGGCTAGCTAACGCAGCCTCCCGTCATGTTACTGCTGCTATTATCACTGGCCAGGGTTGCCAGGTCCAACAAAAATATCCAGCCATACGTGGAGGAGCGAGCAAAGCCTTTTTTTATTTTACGCTCTGCAATTTTTTAAGTGAACTTATTTAATCAGATTAGTCATTTATTGTAAAGTAAAAGCAGTTAGAATTTCAAGCACTTTCTCCAAAATTCCACACTTTCCAGGCCTGGAAAACAGAACGTTAAAATTCAAGTATTTTCCAGGATTTCAAGCACCCGTACGAACCCTGTAATACGTAAACATTTCAGATAAAAATTCAAGCCAAATGACGTCATTCTACACATGCAGGAAAGTATAAACTAAGGTTTAAGTTAGAGGTCCTGGAATAATGCAGTCATGGCACTTTTATTTGGTGCATTTCCTGTTTAAACAGTCCATTTCCTGGTGTACGAGTGGAGGGGACACAAGTGAAGCCTCAGCGAAACCAACCTTGCAAATATGGTCCCTGAGGATGGGCTGGTATTGTGCGCCTCGGATGTGCCTCTGAAACCAGGACTGAGGCTCCCCATTGTAGGAGATCTCCAGAGAAGAAGCTCCATTCCGAATCTCCGGGAGGTCAGACATAGTGTCCCGTACTGTAATAGTGCGGTAGATGCCACCATTCGCTCTACGGGTGGAAAAACATCAGCTGTAAGTGGTAAAAATCAAACGGATATACAGCTCTAGACTTGACAGGATGTGCCCAAGCATTTACCGGGTGACGTTGGTGACGTATTTCTTGTCATCCACCACAACGCTGAGAGAGCATGCTCGTGGAGCAAACACATGAAGTGGTTCAGGGTAGAATGGGAGCTTCTCACCCGGAGCAGCAGCGAGAATAATTGCCCGTCGTCGAGTCTGGGCCACTCCATACTGCCCCGCCTTCATAAGGAGAAATGATAAACAACATTGGAATCAAACAGGAACTGGGAATGTGAAACAAAGCAACATTGATCCATTTCCTTAATCTGCACCATCACAACACATACCTGAAGTACACCAAACGTGCACTGGTAGCCCATGCGCACTAGGCAGCGTAGAGTGAGCTTTAACACCATGGAGCGCTTAAAAGACACAAAGTTCCTGACGTTTTCAAGCAGGAAGAACTTTGGCCTGTAGTAGTCACAGTAACTGGAAAGAAAAATGTATGAATACACCATCACAAGTAGAGCTCCTCATTTTAATCACATTGTCAATCACCATTTCTACTGACCTCAGGTAAGAGACAACCAGGGAGTTTTTGAACTTGGAGTAAGTGCGAGAGTTGAATCGGTTCATTCCACTGAAACCTTGGCAAGGAGGCCCACCACACAGCATCTCCACGTCGCCTTTCTGTGGGAGTTTCTGACCAAGCGAGTTGGTCTTTTCTCCCGACATTACCAGCTTCAACAGCACATTGCAGTCCTCTGTGAACACTGTGGTGCCTGGGTTATTCAGCCTGAAAGCCTGTGCAGCAGGATCCCACATCTCGATTGCCCAGTGGGTCTCCGAAATATCTAATAGCAAAATGGGTACGCATGCATTAGGGTTTCTTTATTTAAAGGAAAGTGCTGGTGGGAGTGAGGGAACAGGGGACAAAATGCAGGGTATTAGTATTCAAATGAAACCCCACCTGCTTGGTGGAAACCTTCAGACAGGCCACCACAGCCTGAGAACACATCCAGCGTACGCAGCTTCGGGACCTTGAGCTCCTGCGTCTCCTGCTCTTGCATGTCCTGTGAGGAAGCTTTCCCCTTTCCTTTACCTGCCAGAGAAGTAGAACATTTAACGCCACAATTCCAGCACAAAATATGCACGTCCATAAAAAAAGACCTCTTCTTTTTACCTTTCCCTTTGCCTTTTCCTTTGCCCTTGTGCACAACTGAGCGAGCGTGGTTCGGTGGGTCTTCAAAGCTCTTGGATTTAGAATTGTAGGCCTGAGGAAAGGAGACACGTGCGATTGTTGCCAATACATTCCATATTCATGGGCATTACATTTTTGCCTACGGGCATGCTTACCTCTAGGAAGTAGAATCGATCAGACCCGCCACTGCAATACTCCTGCACAGCCTCCACCAAGTCCTCCCCATACTCCACCCGACAGCGGCCTAGCACATCTGCCATGTTCACAGTCGCCTCCTCATCACTCCAGTAAAGCCGGTTTATATCCGTGTGGTAGCCTGCCTTCGGCCCCTTGTGAGTGTTCTCTGGTCTGAAAAGAAACACGATTAAGTCTCCAAAAGTAGTAGCGTCCCCAACAGTACACTACATAAAACAGTCCAACTGGCACTGCACAGCATACATTACACAAGTCTTGGCTTAACTACCTGTAGAACTTGTAGAGGCGCAGTTTAATCTCAGACGTGTCCGACTTCATATTGCTACGTTTGTTGCAGAAGATCTCCTTAATGCGTCCAATGCGGAACGGTTCGGGAGCATCCAAGTTGGAGCCCTTGATGTAGTCTGAAGACTTCCTGTAGTATTCTGGATACAGATCTTCATCCACATCCTCCTTCCGGTGGGAGCGCTTAACTGGGCTTGCAGCCTTCACCCTGGGAGCAATTAAAAGACCAAGAGGATGAGTACGACACCACCTTACCTGTACATTTAACAGGGAGTAGAGAAAACATTTCTACATTTTAAGCAATACACCATCTATGCAGCGCGGAGAAACTTCGTCCATTGTCCGAGCGCAACTGGGACGTCCCTACTCGGGTCCATCTAGATGATGAACTTGTGAATCCAACAGCTGCCATTAATAAATGTACTAAGTTTTTTAAATCTCTGTAGCAACAGTCAATATAGGCTTTTAAAAATGGCCTTTTCATTACAAAGACTGTCTTTACAGTGTGTTAGTACAAACTAATTCAAGACGTCCATTTTCAGAATCAAGTTTAAGAAGCCTACTCAAGCATGAAAAATGTGAAATCCATAACAGATGAGTTAACACTGGCAAGGCTGAAGTTTTTTGAGATTCTGAGGAACGTCTGAAAAGTCCCCCTCCCTCTTGTGGGCTATCAGTCAGCTATTGTTATGTTAAGTATTGCTAGGATATCATCCCCCACAGGGTTTAGGCTCATATATTACAGTTAGTTTCAGTGTCTACGTAAAGCAAAAATAATCCATTGTATTTTATTTCGTTAGATAACAGGGAAATGAAACGAAATAGTTTATTATACATTTATTTATCATAAATAAGACAGAATAACTTTCCCAGAGACCGAAATAAACAATTACTTGTTTAGTTTTGAAATAAAACGATCTAAAATGAATAAATAAACACATTTTCTGTGAGTTTCGTTTGATTGTAAAATATAATGTAGTATTCTTAGTGTCTTTCTGTGAAACTGGTTTCCCTCACTTTGCTCTGGAGAGATTGATATGCTAATTAGCATGTCAATATGATGCTAATCGTCCTCTAGCAGGGTGGTGGGCCAAGCGGGGGATTTTCTCCTGACAAATTTTCGTAGCATCCGCACTTCTAGTGTTAAATGGCACCGATACGCTGTTGTAGACAGACCTGCAAGGTCAAACAGTGAATAACTGCTGAAGTTACTGGAAAGAGACATTTGCACCACGTGTAAAGTGGTTGAGAATATTCTGGTGCGTTAACCCTGCTATTATATTTGGGGTCAATTTGACCCCATTCAATGTTTAACATTTTTAAATAAACGTATATAATGACTTTTTTTTTGCTTCATATTTAACATCTTTTCCTAATTTCATGCTGATAACTGAGTAAACAACAAGTTGATGTTCTCAGTGCTCTGTACACATCAGCGTTCTTTGGGGTCAATTTGACTCCAGACTGTTTTAGCTGTACAACATTTAAATTATCAACATTTCACAAAGTAGAATGTTCCGAGACGGGGGAGACCGAGATGATCATTTTCTGGAGGTTTAAACTGCTGTGGTCAAATTGACCCGAAAGATAAATGATGTTAGTAAATTTGAGTAAACAGGAGGGTTAATCTGGACAAGAGGCACCCACTTCCATCAAGTGCCAGTTTAACTTGGTCAAAACTGTAGTTGCCCACAAGTTGGTAAAATGGTTCATTCATACAAAACTATTACAGTAAAAACACACCAGAAACGAGACCTTAATCTTATGGTGGCAGGATTAAAATCACATTAGTATTACTTTCTTTGTGAGTGGTGTGGAAGTCATGCACTCTTGCCTCACCAACAGGGCAGAAGTACAAATAACCTTTTTAACTGAATCAGTTGTATACAGGATCGTCACTGAAGGGTTTATTTTAGTTCTTAGCGCCCTCTAGTGTCCAAAATCATGTATTTGTTCAAGACATCAAACCCTGAAATGTCACACTCGTGTTACCTGAACACATTATCCACACTTTATCAGCGGTACATCTGCCAAAATAAAAAAAAACAAAATTCCACAGAACTACGGCATTGGCAGAAGTCAACCAACCAGTCGGATCCTTAATATACTACTATAAATACATTTAACGTAATGCACACAAGCTGACCATACCACACAGAGGCAGTCTTGGGTTGGAGTTGGAACAGTACAGTGGTAACCCTACTTACGAGCATCCCTACTAACGAGTATTCCAGGTAACGAGTCGAGATCTCGGAATATTTTTGTTCCAGGTAACGAATAAAATTCCAAGTAACGAGTAGCGTAAATTAGTTCAAGTATGCCAACCGCTAGGGGTGCGGCGGTCGTAGCATCTCCTAGATGCTAGCGTAGAAGAAGAGGTCAGTAAAAGTGCCTGTTTAAAGTGACGATAAGGTAGCAAAAGGTAGTGAACAAGAAAGTTAGATAAATTTTAATTTTCATATGATAAGTGTAACCATGACATACACGTACACCCGTCCTCCTGTCCTCCTTAGCCGCCAGCCTACACGAGCACCGTCGTCGTCTCGTTTATGTTTTAAAAACCCATATAAACACATTATTTACATATTAAAGTATACTGTATATTGGCCGGCTGACACGGATTAATCAGTTTTACATGTATTCTTATGGGGAAAATGCATCCAGCTAACGAGCAAACCAGCTAACGAGCTCGGCTCCTGCACAGATTAAACTCGTAAGTAGGGTTACCACTGTACTTGGGTACGAGATTGCTGACCCTCTCCTCAGCACAACTCTGGCCTGTTATTTAAGGACTTTGTCTTGTGACCAGAAGGTTTTCGGTTCAATTCCTAGGCAGGTCATGACTGAAGTACACTTGAGCAAGGCACCTAACCCCCCCCAACTGTAAGCCGCTCTTGATAAGAGAGTCTGCTAAATGCCTCAAAAGGTTCCAACACTTACTGCCAAATATATGAAGTTTGTCAGTGTTAAACAGTACATTTCTTACCCAAAATTGAAAGCATCAGATGGCAGGTAGACACTATCCCCGACTCGGTACTGCTCTCCTTTCAGACAAGCCAGGGCATAGAACACTTTAGTGTCACTTTCCTCATCCTCCAATGGATTAAACACATGAGGAGTTTCTTGCTCTTGTCGTTCCTTATTCCTGGTGCAGCTGGCACAGAACCTGCACAAGAAGCAGACGTCTAAGCTTAGTTTTAAGACCACAAATGCAACTGTAGACAGACATGTTTATTTAACCCAAATTAATGACATGTGACAATTAAGATCAGCTCACTTATATTTGCAGTCTTCTTCTGGTACGACGCTGGGAGGAGTTTCAAACCGGGCAAATTCACCATCATACCAAAGCTGATAAAAGAAGCTTTTACCATCATCTTCAATTACCTTTATATCGTCAATCAGACCACCCTAAAACAGAAGTTATTCAATTGTTTATTAGCTACTGAAACAGCTTTTTCTGAGTACAGAAGAGTTTCAGTGCTTTTTGCTAACTGAACACCCAGCTTAACATCCAAAACACTTAAGTCAGTGTTGGACAAAGACTGAGGAGTAAATGGAACCGTACCTCCATGAACCAGTTCTCTGAAGGAGCCTTGTAGAGCACATCGACTTTGCCGTGCACAAAGCTCAGCTGCATGTCCTCACACTCGTCCACAAGGAAAAGCTCCAGAGGGTCTGAGGACTCGCCCAGAACTGTGTCTGTGCCACGCCAAAACCAGTGCGCATGAAACATTTTCTCCCCATTGTCCCATAAAGCTGTAATCCTGAAAAATAAGGCAAAAAAAAAAAAGTCACCACCTGAAGCATTTCAGTAACCAAGCGTACATGCTCAACTGAACCATGATCAGCAAAACTTATTTTGGGATGAATAAACCGCAGATTTGTAGTGGGCGTGTACAAACCAGATTCCAAAAAAGTTGGGACACTAAACAAATTGTGAATAAAAACTGAATGCAATGATGTGGAGATGCCAACATCTAATATTTT
>BRDA01033213.1:0-17279 GCA_036984385.1 Crenuchus spilurus | reverse complement strand
TCTCTCTCTCTCTCTCTCTCTCTCTCTCTCTCTCTCTCTCTCTCTCTCTCTCTCTCTCTCTGTGTGTCTCTCTCCCTGTTTTCAATTTTCAGTTCAATTCAATTCAAATGAGCTTTAATTGCATGAATTGCAATGAACAAATTTTGCCAAATTTAGCACGTATTTAATATGTATGTGTGTGTATTGATAGCAGTATTATTAGTTTTAATTACTTATTAAGATAATTTCTGTGATGGCGTACAGCTGAAACATATTTGGCTGCTAGTGTCATCGTCTCAGCTTCTTCTCTGGAGTTTATCCGATCTGACAGAGATGGGAACATAGTATTAATGGGTTTAAATTATTGTATATGCCTCTGATGGTCTGGTATTTTGGACAGAGCAGGAAGAAGTGTATTTCTTCCTCTATCTGCATTAGACTGCAGTGTGGGCAGATTCTGTCTCTCTCTCTGTCTCTGTCTCTCTCTCTCTCAGTGTGTGTCTCTGTCTCTCTCTCTGTCTCTGTCTCTCTCTCTCTGTCTCTCTCTCGGTCTCTGTCTGTCTCTCTCTCTGTCTCTGTCTCTCTCTCTCTCTGTGTGTGTCTCTGTCTCTCTCTCTGTCTTTCTCTCTCTCTCTGTCTCTGTCTCTCTCTCGGTCTCTGTCTGTCTCTCTCTGTCTCTGTCTCTCTCTCTGTCTCTGTCTCTCTCTCTCTCTCTCTCTCTCTCTCTCTCTCTCTCTCTCTCTCTCGGTCTCTGTGTTGTGTTTTGTTTCTGACTGAGAAAATGAGAATTGTACAGTAGAAACTCTTGGGGTTTTGTAAATGGTTTGTACTCTGATCTTTATATGAAGTGCTTTTGTAAAACATATTCAGAGCTTTCTTACTTACCCTGTTCTATAACTCTCACAATCACAGCAGTAGCAATGACCTTTGCCCTGGGGCCTGTGTGTGTGTGTGTGTGTGTGTGTGTGTGTGTGTGTGTGTGTATATATACCAAGTTTATGCTATGTTGTGGGGACCAAAACCTGTTTAAACACTCATGTTTTATGGGCCTCTCATGTTTGTGGGCACCACAAGTTGGTCTCTACAGAGTTAGATTAGGCTGAGGGTAAGGCTAGAGTAAGGATAAGATTAGGGTACATCTATGGTTAGGTTAGTTGTAGTAATGGCTAATGTCTCTAGGAAATGAATGGAGTAATAAATAAATTAATCTCCAGGAAATGAATGGAGGTCTATGTAATGTAAGTTTAGGCTATAATTAGGCTGAGGGTTGGGGTAGTATTATTGGTTTGGATAAGTATCCAGAAAATGAATGGAAGTCTATGTAATGTACTCACAATTCACAGAAACAAATGTCTGTATAGATGTACAGGTCTATGAGTGAGTTTCTCTCTCTCTCTCTCTCTCTCTCTCTCTCTCTCTCTCTCTCTCTCTCTCTCTCTCTCTGTGTGTGTGTGTGTGTGTGTGTGTGTGTGTGTGTGTGTGTGTTCTTAAGCACATCTTGAAATGATCAGATGCTGAGGTTGGGTAAGTGATGTTGGATGGAGAGCTGGGGGCATTTGTGAGGGTTCCTGTGTATGTTTGAGGTATTAACTGACCCCGACTGACCATCTGATCAGCCCCTGTTTCTGCACCCTGTTGCCCCTCAGCCAGAGGACACACATGTACAGGGGAACACTTTTGTTAATGAGAAGACCAATGAGATGGATGAATCATTCTCAACAATCACAAACACACTGTTTAGAGCACATTCATGCTTATTACACACTGATGTTCTTAAAGCCAACTCACAGTTCCTCTTAAGCAATGTAACCTGAGGTTTGGGGGTCTTGGACCAAATACGAAAAGAGTTACTTGGACCAAGGGACAGCTGATTTATTGACTCACTGCTTTTAATATGAGGATGGTTGTTTAGATATAAATACAGAATCAGTGTTGAAAGCACACTTTTAAAGTAAATTGTGTTATTCAAGTAACATTAGGGGGCGCCAGCTACTACTACAACTACCACAACTACTGCACACACAGCAAGAAATCTTTTACACAAAGAAACTCCACAGAGAGGTTAAATCTGTAGATATTACACTGTCATCAGGTATTAATGTCACAAACATAATATACTTCTGAGAAAACAGCATAAACAGTGTGTGTATGTGTGTTTGTGTGTGTTTGTGTTTTGTGATGAGAGAAGAGAATCAATTGATGCAGCTGAAAATAAAGCAGAACCCAGGGCTGCATTAAATTAAGTTTAATCCATGAACAGCACAATGTTTTAATAAATAATTTATTAATTTATTAATAAATTATATAAAGCCCAATAATTTTTTTCACAAGTTCTAGAATAATAATTGTAATTATTATTAAATGCCTTAATTATTTTGTCCCTGTTTTATGAAAACTACAGTATGTATCTCCAAAATGACACCTATACAGGAGATGACAAAACATATTCAACTGTTCATGCAAGTTAATGTAAAACGATTTTATTTCATTCATTCTGAAAAGTTTAACTAACGGAAAGAATATATGCTGTGTTCAAATTACATAAATGGCCAAACCATGGAGATCCATAGATTACATAGGACACATAAAATGTATTGAACATTTGGGTATTTTATAAAATGTTAGCATATTGTATTTCTTTTTTAGCTGATTTTCTCCTCAGTGTGTTTGGTAGCCAATCCTGTCTCCCTATCACTTGTAATGTCTCTGACTCTAGGAGGGTGCAGACTAACACAGGCTTCCTCTAATGCATGTGAAGTCAAGCACCGCTTCTTTTTGAACTGCTAATACATTACAGCAGTTCAGAGGAAAGCTCAGGATCTCCAGTTCTGATGGATCGCCAGGCAGACGCCTGAGCCTGCCATCTTACCCACCCAGAAAGAACATGGCCAATTTTGCTCTCTCAGGCCCCAGCTGCTGATAGCAAGCAGCATGATCAGGATTTGAACCTACGATCCTCTGATCATAGTGACAGTGCCTTAGTTCAATGAGCCACTAGGGAGTCATAGCACATTGTATTTCTTGAATCTATACCTTTTGGTTTCAAATAAAATCTGATGTCAGAGTTGTGAGTAAGCAGTACTAGTGCTAAACCAATAAAACAGACATTAAAATTAAAAAGGCTAAGGCACTGACACTATGACCAGAGGATCGAGAGTTCAAATCCAGGTCATGCTGTTTGCCATCAACATCCGATGCCCAAGAAATCAAAAATTGGCCGTGCTCTCTCTGGGTGGGTAGATGGCACTCTCTCTCTCCTTATCACTGTCACATTACAATGTCTGCTGGCTCAGGTGTCTACTGATTGGTCCATTTGAAGCTAGAGACCCGAACACTTTGGCTCCCCAGGGACGGTGTATCAAGCGGTAGTTCGAAAAGAGGCGGCAGCTGTATTGCACGCAATGGAGGAGGGGTGTGCATGTCTTACCCTCCTAGAGTCAGGGACAGTGCAAAATGATGGGGAGAGCCCCCTAGTGGATGGGATGGGTTATTTGGTGACTATCACATTGGGATGGGGAGAAAATTGGCAAAAAAAATTAATAAATAAATAAAAAGGAATAAGAGGTAAAAAAGGAAAAAAAAGTAAGGGAAATGTTTCTGGATTTATTTAAACAAATTCATAGTTGATACCATAAATTTAATTTTCCATTTACAGTAACCTGTCTTATCCTGTGTTTGACACAATTGGTATAAGTCTTTCTATTACACACACACACACACACACACACACACACACACACACACACACACACACACACACACACACACACACACACACACACACACACACACACTGTTGTTCAAAGTAATCCATCCATGCATTCATTATCTTGCGCTTAATCCTAGTCAGGGTCAGAGTGGGTGAGTCCCCATACTCCTTCACTGGGCACAGGGCAGGGCATTACACTATCCTAGCTAAACACAGGACAGGGCACCACTCCATCGCTGGTTCATGGTAATTATGGTGCTTTTTCAGAACATGTGTTACTGAGAAGGCTTTTAACCTCAGAAGGTCACTGCCTCACTTTTACCCTTTCATCTCCACACTTTTCTTTCTCTTTTTCTTGTCCACTCTCTCACTGCTGACAGAACGACTAACAGTGTCTCACAGAGCATTCAGTGATTCACAGTTGAAGTGAGGTATTAAGGCCACTGTCCACTATGTCTCTCTGTCTGTTTCTGCATAGACACAGAGTCTTAGGCCTAAGGAGTGACTCTGTGTGTCCTTTGACCTCTCATTAGTGGGGAAACTGGGGTGGATGGAGTTTCAGGTTGCATGCACCTCCCACTCTGCTGCTCCATATTAGCATCCTGCTTTGAAAAAGCAGAAAGGTTGAAGGTCACTGTTTTAATAAGCCTCAGATTGAAGAGTTCAGTTTTATTACAGCAGATTTACTGCAGAGTGTGTGCTGAGTGTTGAAGTGTTACTCATTCTCTCATTCTCACTCACTCTTTCACTTTGTGTCTCCCACACTTTCTCCCTCTCTCTCTTTCTCACCAGGGTCACATGTGCTTCCCATCAACAGGTGAGTATACTCCTGTGTAGAGTTATTATTGTCATTTTGAGGTACATTTGTTTTAGATCATTATTTTTAAAATAATCAAAGCAGCTGTGGTCTGGTGGTTAGAGATCTGGTCGCTGGTTTGATCCCATTGCAGGACATAACTGAAGTGCCACTGAGCAAAGCACTTAACCCCCAACTGTTCACCGGGCGCCATGGATAGGGGCTGGCTACCCCTCATTGCCCCCTAATGTGTTCACTCATGCTTGTATGTTTTGCTGCACAGATGGGTTAAATGCAGTGGTTGAATTCATCTGTGTGCAAGCACATTGGCCAATAATTGTGCACTTTACACATTAAATTATTACCAATAATATATTAAATGTATGTTACCTTATAAACTGACTGGACTGTGTTTGCATGGTATTTTGGGTGTTTTTTCTTTCTGGAAGGATACAAATAGATAATAAAACACTAAAAATATACAATTATTTTTCATCAAATGCAGAGATGTAATTTAGGGGGGACAGGGAGGACAGTGGGAGACACTTATTCAAAAGGCAGTTTTCGTCTTCTGTAGTTTTTAGTGTACAAAAACAACGTTGCGCTATATTAAATAGAGTTGGGTAAAGCAGTAGGACCAAGCGGAAACCGCCTGCTCAAGCTGAAGCCTGTTTGCCTTTAGACCGCCCACAAGCTCATCGATTGGCTCTGCCATTTCTTGCTAACGTTTGATTGGCCATCCCCACTGTCACTCCAATTGGTTGCAAGTTAGATGGCATAGGTAGGAGTCCGTATTCACATGCCACTGTAAGTTGTTAACATGTTGGGCATTTGAATCTGTGTCTGTGTTTGGAAGCTTTGGATGAGTTGATTATGTTGAAATATTAGTAGTATAAAATATTAACACTTCTGTGGTCTTTGGGTCAAATTGACCCATGTTAACTGCTTATTTTACTCAGAAATTAGGTATAATTTTATGTAAATGAGGTCTATTGGCCATACAGTCCAAAAATAAGTGTAAAGTTGACTAACAAGGTGAAACACAGAATTGGGGGATAATTTTATGTTACATGCTTAACAACCAGTCAAACCACAAAGAGAACTTAACAGTAAGAATAGAAAACTACAATAACTACTAGAAAACACAGTTAACTGCAAGAGTTTGTGCTTTATTAAATGTTCAGTTTAATAATTAATTAAAACTTAATAATTGGTCAATACTTTATTAATAATTAATGTTAATATAAATTCCATTATTTATTATTAATAATAAATATTAATAGTTAGCCAAATTTTAAGGCTAATTGTTGAAGAAACTACAGAGTGATTGCACAGTCAAAGTAACCCCCAGGTGGTCACTAAGGCATTGGTAGACAATGGCTATGGCCTTGTAGATAGATTTAGTTGTACTGTAGGTTGTTGCTAACTGTCTCCTGTCTCTCAGGTGGTTGCAATAGTCTCTTTAGTGGTTGCTGAGGTGTACTAATATGGTTACTATGTTCTCTGAAGTGGTTGCTCTTGTGTACCCAGGCAATTGCTATGGCCTCTGATTTGTTTGCTCAGGTGGAGAAATACAATTGCTATAGTCTAGCAAGGTTGTTGCTAAGTTGTTTTTATAATTTGGCTTGAGTTTAGTAGCACATTTGTACTGTTTTGTACACCTTTCCTTTCCCTATGAGGAAAATTTGAAAAGGCAATGTTTGTTATGTTGGATCAAAAATCTGCATACAAGCACAACATTCTCATTCATATTGCATATGACATTCATATTCTGTAGTGGTTTAGTTGTGAAATCTTGAAACAACAGAACTTAGCTGTCAAAAATAAGAAGATGGAAGGAGGAGAGCAATAAAAAATCAAATTACAATAACGTTGCAATAAATGATTAACTACAACATTCTGCTGCTAAGAGAGACGGTATGTACTAAAACAGTCCCAGTATCTTCTCTCCAGTTCCTACATGTTACACCCCGAACAAAAACCTAACTGTCTGTTTCTGCCTGTCTCTCAGTGGACCCCCCAACATCAGACCCTCTACCCCACTCCATGACAGGGCCTCCAGAAATCGCCCTCATGTTTATTTGAATTAAGGAGGCTGAGACAGACTGTGGCTCCCTAACGAGCTCCAGACTGCCAGGCAATGTGCAAACCATCACTGCTGATTTTCCAGCGCCTTGCGCGGCCTTGTAGGATCAGCCCTTCCCTCCCCTCATCACTCGCCTGCTTAAGCCTTTTATACGCATGCTTCCTGTCCAAAGGAATTTTTAATGTCCGTAGACACAGCACGGAAACACCAATCCCTTTCTGAAATCCTGCACAAGCATAGTCCTCTAAGACTTTTCAGTGAAGACTCCACCAGACCTTGAAGAGGTAAGAGAAAGAGTGCAAAGGCGGGACTTTTTATATAAATATAAATATTTAATGGTGTTCTGCAAGTTAAATGAATAGTTCAGGTTTTCACAGTTTCTCTCATATTCCAGTTGTAGTTTAATGCCCCAAGTTTGGTCTGGAGCTGCAAGTACAAGGCAGTAATGGAAGCTTAAACTTAACAAATGCCATCATTCATATTGCAAGTCTTCACATTGACTCAAACCATACAAAGTTGCTAAGTAAGACCAGATAGCCCTTCTGATGTCATACAATACTGTGAAACTTAATGTTTATTGGTATGGGTGGGGGGCCTGCGACACTTTGGGGTATAAAGTTATTTCATAACTCCATAAAGACAATACTAATTGTCTTCTTTTCTTGTTAGCTATATTCATGTTGCAGCTCCAGTACAAAACTAAAGTAAAAACACAGGTCTTGGACTATTGACTGCAGTTAGGTTAAGTGGGAAAATGTGTGGAGTTGATGCTTTACTTTTGCTTTAATAGTGTTATAGAAAAAAAACAGTTCAGCTCTGATACATATTGTTTCTCTCAGGATAAGCATAGGTCAGTGAGCTCAGTCGTTCCACCAGGCTCTCTCTCCACATTTAGGTTATTTGCTTCCAGCATGTCAGTGTTTATTGCTGAATTCTGTCCTTTTTGAATGTTTTCAGATGGATGGCGGTCTCCTGAGAGATATGAGGTTGAACGACAAATGAGCATGTCTGCAATTTTTGCTGCAGTTCTGAAAGCTTTACATAATAATTTCCACCATCAGTACATCACCACAGGAAAGCCACTCTCTATTTCATCAGTTATGTGCAGAAAACCAGCGACCATCTACATGAAAGCATCTAGAACTTTCTCTGAACATTCACAATGCAGAAAAAAAGCTTTAGTTTAAAAAATGATGCCAATGCAATAATTATTGCAATAATTGTTGCATAATTTTAGTAATGCATTAACATATTTTAAAAGTTCTAAAATGTTTGGCATAGTTTATATATATATATATACGCTATCTATCATATACTGATACACACACTTTACACAGTTTTGTTCAGCTTCACTATATATATATATATATATATATATATATATATATATATATATATATATATAACTGCAAGCTGTTCTGCCTTTACCAATTATTTACACAATAAATGCACTGCACACTAAATATGGCACACATCTTCTGCATATGGCTTTTTAGCTTTTTATATAGGTTTGATTTCAAGAAAGAGCTACGGTGTTGCATTAACCTACAGCCCTTTCAAAACTGTGCATATTATAACAAAGCTTAGACATCAGTAAAAAGCACCAGTCAAAATGAAGTATGCAGATTTTAGCTTAAACATTCTGTATAAGGATGATCAGGTTATAAATACCAGCAGGGTGTGTGACAGGATTTATAGATTGAGAAACTGTGGTACTGTACAGTCTCTTTGTATGTGTGGCAAATGGGTCACAAAGCAGATGTTATTGATTGGCGAAAATGAATGTTTGCATTGTGTGCCAAAGGCCACCGTGTGAAGGAAGTAGCTGAATTTGAGGGTGTACTGAAGATTATGTATATACGTGTCTACTAGCAGTGGCAAAAAATGCCAGTCTACAGGAAATTCACCTCAGAACTGTGGCCAAAAGATGAAACTGACAGACAGGGACCGCCAGTGGGTTTCATGGCTTGTGAATAAGAATTGCTTCACTTCCAGATTACAATTGCTTCTAGAAGTCAACGCCTTTCCTTCACAACCAATTTCTGAAAGAACTCTCCACAGAGAACTGCAGTCCATCAATATATGAAGCAGAGCCTTTGGCTTTGTATGCTGTTGAACAAAATTCTGAAAATGTACTGTAGACTGGGATTTTAGCCACTGCTGGTAGATCCGCATGATTGTATGTGTCAATACGCCTACAAATTCAGCTACTTCCTTCACACTATGGCCTTTGGCACCCAAATGGAATCACTCCTTTTAGCCAATCATTAAAATCTGCTTTGTGGCCCATTTTTCACACAGCAAAGCAGACGTTCACTGCACTGCACCACGTCTTCTCAATCAATACCCTGCAGGTATTTATAGCAAAATCATCCTCATGCAATGCCATCTGCAGGAGCCTGACGTTAGTACTACCTAAAACATGCAAGGTGACTACTTTTTGTTCTTGAACTTTATATACTCTCAGTCAAAAGTTGGTCAAACTAAACAATTAAAAATAAAATATATAAAAATTACACAAGTGTTGTCTATGTATGAAGTTATTTAAAAAGCATCATTTTTATGCACACCCACACAACAAGCTCAATAGTTTTTTTGTTCTTCTACCCAAATTCAACCAGTAAAAGGTTGTTCTCTCCTCAGAAGGACATTTACAAAGTTGTTATATACGATATTGAAAATTAAGAAGGTTCTCCCACCTTCGCTCACTGCAAAATCAAGTATGAGGATACATGTGAAAAATTCTTCTAAGAGTTGGTGTGTCCAGACTTTTGACTTGTAGTATATAGCAGTGAGGAAGAGCACACTGAGCTTTGTGTTGGTGTTTACTGCTTTGTGTAGTCAGCCTGTACAGATTACAAATGCAGTAAACAGCTCTGCTGAATAATGTGGTGCCCTTTCAGTAAATGCATTAATAACATGTGGACATTTGTAGAGTATTTATGGCCTGTAAGTGTGTGTGTGTGTGTGTGTGTGGTTACATTATGTGATGACCTTTAAGGTTTGACCCAGATGGCTGAGCAAGATTGGATACCCCGCAGGTCACATGACCGGCTCTCACCTGTTAGATCAACTCTGCTGCTTTCAGCAGCTAACAGCAGGTGATGCCTGTAAAGCACACACACACACACTCACACACACACACATATGTATGTATGTATGTATGTATCTATCTATTAATCCATGTTTATCAGAAACAAATCCACACTTATGTCAAAATCAAAACAGTATCATCCATGACACAGATTTATCACAATCTCAGAAGTTAATTACTAATGACGCTAAAAATGCTAAGCAGATATTTATATAAATTACCTTTACACAATAGCAGATTACTCATTCCATATTCATCTACTGACAATTACTCCAGCTCCATCGTCCTGCTGATTTGGGACTGTGGTTTATGCTTTTCTGTGCAGAGACAAACTGGTAATCTATACATTCTGGAAACATTCAGAAAGACCAGTCGGCCAACAGCCGGCCCTCAACAACCAGTGGAATGATGATCGATGGCGGCTGGCCTAAACAAAAATCTAGGACTGGATTTTGTTCCCAGTCTGCTCCTGCATGTGAAAGATATGTTAAGTGTTTGTAAAAGTATGTAAAAATAAGTGAAATCAGTGGGAAAGCGAGCACATTTACAGAGACAGAGACTGCTTTGCTAACAAAGTTTAGCAGACTCCAGTTTCACTGAATGTGTTTAAGCTAATGATAAAAACTGCTAGACACACATACATACATAGCTACCTCTCAAAACACACACACATTTACATCAACTTCAAACATACATATGATACACACTCTTAAACAACACACACACCCTGCCATACGTCTGAATTTCCATTTTTACATGCGTTAAAAGTGCATTACGTCATCGTTTTATGAACAGTATTGAACTTAGTATACAGTACATGTCAATAAACATAAGGCTGGCTTTCCAGACAGAGGTTAAGCTCCTGAACTAGTGTTTCCTCTTAGTTGAGAATCTCTATTCATAATGGCATGTAGTCCAGGGCTACTCATAACCTGTGTTCAGGAAATTGACCATTAAGGTTTACAGTCCAAAACCTAAAAATTAAACATTTTGTCCAGCAACCTACAGCAAAGTGGTTCAGCAGGTTCAGGTTTATGTGGACTGTCTGCACATTTGTACATTTACACACAGTCCCATCTCTGCCTCCCTTGCCTTCCTTGCTCTGATACAGTGCAGAAGAAGTCTCCGTTTAGCCCTGTGGTCACTACAGGGTCACAACCCCTGAACTCAGTTAGCTCTGTCTGACTGTAGAGAGACGTGCTGACTGTGAGGGTCGTGTACACTTGAGGGACAGTTGCAGCACTGAGTGATGCGGGTGGGCTGGGAAGTGAGCTGTGATCGGAGGATAAAGGCGTGTGTGTGTAACTCAGGTGTGTGCCTGAGTAATCTGCCTGGCTCACACACTCTGCCACATCTAGAGGCTCCTGTTTGATAGGGGTCAGTGTGTGAGAGCCATCCAAGCTGTAGAGTGCCATGTTGGACTGCAGAGGAGTCAGATTCAGGTCCACAGAGCACAGGGAGTCAGCCACAGGGGAGTTAATTGCTACGCTGGCCAGCGGCACAGAAGCTAGAAGAGAGGAGGAAACTGAACATATCATCATTTTTACAGGGATACATGTTACATATAAAACATAACACAAGTTATAAATAAAATATCTGATACCATCTTTATATTTAGTTTAGCATGAGGCTTTGCCATTTTTATTAACACTGTGTATTAGCAATGCAATACAGCAAAACCTGGCTATGCAATAGTTTAATGGCTGAAGATAAGATTACAACACTGCGGTCGGGGGTTTAAACGCAATGCAAAATGAACCCCAGTCTGCTATATATCTTTGCAAGTAAAATATTCAATGAAAACTGATTCTGTGTTTCTGAGAACCGATACTGTATAGAAGATAATACTCAAGAGAATTTAATTTCTTACATCACCAAGTAGTAACAAATTGTTAGAAACTGCAAAGTTTTTGATCCACTTTTTTTATTTAAATTCCCACCTTGCACCTTCATCTTGTCTAAAGCTCATCTGTTGATGCACAGTTTGTACTAGCCATCAGTGGTGGACAAAGTTCTCAACTCTAGTACTTAAGTAAAAGTATTGATACTCGTGGTCAAAATTTACTCAACTGCAAGTAAAAGTTGCTCAGTCAAAAGTTTACTCAAGTTAAAGTACTGAAGTACTTACTTCAGAAAATACTCAAGTATTCAAAAGTGCAAATTATATTTTCTAATATCAGTAGATTACTGTATTGTTTGAGTGCTTTTATAGAACCATGTAACTTGCTGAAACCACCTGATGATGTATTGACATGTAGAACCATTCTGCAACAAAAAGTCTACACCACCTGTAAACTTCAGTCAGGATGAGCGTGTCAGAGTCTGTCTATTTTGTCTTTGTTTTCTGTTTCATGTGTCTGGCTCTTTAAGTTCTGTCGTGTATAGCCCCGCCATGATTGTCTCACCTGTTCCCAATTCTGTGATTGTGTATATATACCCTTCTGTCTGTTGTTGCTAGTCGACTGTTGTATTTGGGTTGTCTTAAGTTCTCATTTATTAGTGTTTTCTTCTGTAGTGTTTTCATTGTCTCTGCTTGGGAAACTCTCTCAGCACTTGATTAAAATACACTTTATTGAAGACCTGCATTTGCGTCCTGCTTGGGAAACCCTGACAGAGCGAGTACACCAATATTTGTATCTGTATTTGTTCAGCCATCTAAATGATCTGTATCCTTATCTGTACTCAGAGTGGGCGGGGCCTAAAGCGGAATTAGGCGTGGTTTAACCGGAAGTGTGTGGGGCTTAAATTGGTACATTATGTTAAGTCTGAAATTGATAAGGATTAATCAGAAGTTGTTATATGTATTGTTGATATGTCAGCCTTGTTCACTGTATTCTTCTCAAAAGCACCGCGTTCAGTATGAGCAAAGTTTTCCAACTGACTTTATATCACCAGCCAAACTAAGAGAAAGCAGACAGTAAAAAAAAACCCGACCGGAGTGGAGGCAGTGACTGACGCGACACAAGCCGTTTTCAGCTCTGTCTTGTCAAATGCACCACATATGTTACAAAACCAGTTTACCAAGTAACTTTAAATATCATATTAACCAAAATAGAGGTGAGCTGAAGAAAACCTAAGCAGTACTGAACAGAGCAGTGAGCGTGAAGCCAAGCACAGAGCGATCAGTCACTGTGTGTGTGTCACTGTCTGTGTGTGTGTGCGCAAGAGTGGCTGCAGAGAACTTTGGCTGCAGTATCTGTGTATGGAGGGCTGGGTGCTCTGTGTGACTGGATCCTGAAGACAGTCAGTTACCCATTGAGGATTTTCCTTCAGCACGAGCACGGATATTGACGCGTTATACTCGTATTGTACTCGTTACTTGTCAACAATGCTTTATCCCTACCGGATACTTGTCTGAAACGAGTCTCCATCTCAACCCCAATGCTGATCCAAAAGGAACGGGTAACGGCAAGCTTCCTAGAAATGTAGTGGAGTACAATATTTGTCTTTGAAATGTAGTGGAGTGAAAGTCATAAGTTCACCAAAAAATAAATACTCAAGTAAAGTAAAAATACTCAAAAAATTTACTTAAGTACAGTACTCAAGTAAATGTACTTTGTTACTGTCCACCACTGCTAGCCATCCTCTATTCCTTCCTTAGTGGTCAGATTCTGACCACTGACTGTCTCTTGTCTGGATATTTTGGGTCGTTGTCCATTCTCAGTGTAACAGTGGCATGACGTGTAAAAACTCCAACAATACTGCTGTCTGATACACTCATACCAGCACCACATACAGTGAGGAAAATAAGTATTTGAACACCCTGCGAATTTGCAAGTTCTCCCACTTAGAAATCATGGAGGGGTCTGAAATGTTCATCTTAGCTGCATGTCCACTGTGAGAGACATGATCTAAAAGAAAAAATCCAGAAATCACAATGTATGATTTTTTAATCATTTATTTATGTGTTACTGCTGCAAATAAGTATTTGAACACCTGTGCATTGTTTGCAATTACAGAGGTCAACCGTTTCCTGTAGTTTTTCACCAGGTTTGCACACACTGCAGCAGGGATTGTGGCCCATTCCTCCACACAGATCTTCTCCAGATGTTCCCCAAAATCTCGCAATACATGGCCCCGGTCATCCTCTCCTTAATACAGTGCAGTCGTCCTGTCCCATGTGCAGAAAAACACCCCAAAACATGATGTTTCCACCCCCCATGCTTCACAGTAGGGATGGTGTTTTAGGGATGGTACTCATCATTCTTCATCCTTCAAACACGGCGAGTGGAATTAAGACCAAAAAGTTATATTTTGGTCTCATCTGACCACAGCACTTTCTCCCATGACTCCTCTGGATTGTCCAAATGGTCATCGGCAAACTTAAGACGGGCCTGGATGTGTGCTGATTTAAGCAGGGGAACCTTCCTTGCCATGCATGACTTTAAACCATGACATCTTAGTGTATTAGTCACAGTAACCTTGGAAACAGTGGTGCCAGCTCTCTTCAGGTCATTGACCAGCTCCTCCTGTGTAATTCTGGACTGATTCCTCACCTTTCTTAGAATCACTGATACACCACGAGGTGAGATTTTGCATGGAGCCCAAGTCAGAGGGAGACTGACAGTCATGTTTAGCTTCTTCCATTTCCTAATAATTGCTCCAACAGTTGATCTTTTTTCACCAAGCTGCTTGGCAATTGCCTCGTAGCCCTTTCCAGCCTTGAGAAGGTTTACAATCTTGTCTCTGGTGTCTTTGGACAGCTCTTTGGTCTTAGCCATGTTAGTAGTTGGGAGTCTTACTGATTGTGTGGGGTGGGCAGGTGTCTTTATGCAGCTAATGACCTCATATAGGTGCTTCTAATTTAGAATAATAAGTGGAGTGGAGGTGGACTTTTTAGAGGCGGATTAACAGGTCTTTGAGGGCCAGAATGTTTGCTGATTGGCAGGTGTTCAAATACACACAAATAAATTATAAAAAAATCATACATTGTGATGTCTCTCACAGTGGACATGCACCTAAGATGAAAATTTCAGACGCCGCCATGATTTCTAAGTGGGAGAACTTGCAAAAATTGCAGGGTGTTCAAATACTTATTTTCCTCACTGTACACTACCATCTCTACAACATCAGTGTCACTGTTGTGTTGAGAATGATCCACCACCTAAATACAACCACAAATCACAACCGTTGGGACAGTATGGAAATGCAAATGTAACAAAAAAGTACAGTGTTTTCTTATATTCACTCTGACTTTTATTTCATTAGACAGCGTGAACCCAAGATATTTCATGTTTTGGTCAAACACTTTCCAAAAATGTTGGAATGGTAAAGCATTTACCACTTTATAATTTTACCATGCACTTAAAAGGTGTTTTGGCACAGAGGATACCAAGTAATGAAGTGTCACAGGGGTTATTTTGTCCCACTTGCACTTACTGCAAACATGTCTTATGTTAGTGTGCAAGGTGTATCTCTGACCACAGTACAGTTTTCACCGTGTGATGGTCCATTCCAAATGCCTCTGAGCCCAGGCTTCTTTTTTGCACAGTAGTTTTAAGTGCCATTTGTGAAGGTATCTCTGTATTTTTATTTTGCTTGGCAGTGGATTGCCAAAGTAATCTTTTGCCCATGTGGTTATTTCAGTGGTTGATGCAGTGCTGTTTGAGGGATCGTAGATCACGGTTGTTCAGTTTAGGCTTGAACCCTTGCCCTTAATGCACTGAAATTTCTCCAAATTCCTTGAATCGTTTAATGACATTATGAAATGTAGAGGAGAAAATATGCTAATCTGGTCCAGTCTTTAATTGAAGAACATTGTTTTCAGACATTTAAATAATTGTACTGATAAAAGTAATCTGCCCATTTTTGCTAAAAAAAAAAACTCCTCAAAGGCCTCTCATGGATACGGTTTTTGTAAAAAATCATGATTAACATTAACTGTTTGAAATTACATCATTATTTCATTTTTTATACCTCATTATTAGAACTAAATTGGCCCTGTCCCAACTTTTTTTGGAAAGTGCTGCAGGCCTGAAATACAGGAATTGATGTGTATTAACAAGTGAAATGAAGTTGACTAAAATATGAAACATCTTTAGTTCATCCTGTCTGCCATGAAAATGTAAATAAACACTACAGTATATTATTTGCATTTTCTATACTGGCCCAACATGCAGTCTGATCAACAGAGACCCTGTGGTCCATACATAAACCACAATGAATGAGGTAGAGGATGCCTGAGCTACATTCTGTAATTATATATCTATATACTGGAGCTCATGAAATGGTTGATTAGTGAAAGGTGGGTGGGTCAGTGTACTGTGAACAGTGAAGTGATCTGGAATTTGTCCCTTTCTCACCTTGTGTTTGTGGTGCATGTGAGGAAGATGAAGGCAGCTGTAGTGGACGAAGGCTAAGTAGTGAGGTGTTATCACATTCTTCACCACTTTGAACCCCAGAAACCAGGCTGTAGTTTCCAAGTTGGAGCTTTTCTGAGGTAGGCACTGGACTGTAGATTAGTCCTGAGCCTGAGGCATCGTTTTGTATCACCATGCCTGAACTCACGCCTTCTATTTTCACATCTACCTCAGGCCCATTCACACCACTCTGGAAGCAGGAGTAGGGTAATGCAGCTTCACATTCTGATCCATTCACTCTTTCCTCAACCATATCACTGACATGAGTACAGTCTATAAGGTCTCCTGTGTCTGGACTTTTAGTCAGTGACTGCAGTCCAAGGCTCAGGCTGTTCAACAGGAGGTTTCCTGGAGAGGGGAGGTGTGGGGAGGTGTTGTGGATGATGGTGGTCATAGTGCTACTGGCAGAGCCCTCCAGGCTTCTGCTGAAGTTGAGGTCTGTTGAAGAGGCTGGGGTTTTACTGCCCCCAACAGACGAGAGGATGACCCCTGTGACCCCTGACTCCAGAGATGTTTGAGTTTGAGTTAGAGTCCCATCCACAAGGTCAGAGAGGGGAGACAGATCATCGTGACCCTTACTACTTTCATCTTCAGTACTGTGATTACCATCTGATTCACTGAAAGATAGAGACAAAGATTCAGATTGTTCTGTACAACTCCTGCCAATGAATTCAAGAAGAGAGATGGAGGCAAAAAAAGAAAAGAGACAGACAGACAGATAGAAAAAGAGAAAAAAAGAGAATGAGAAATAAATAATAAATAGACAGTGAGAGAAACAGAGAGAGAGAGAGAAAGAGAGAGAGAGAGAAAGAAAGAGAGAGAGAGATGGAAACAGAGACACAAAAGGAGAAGAGCAAATGAGAAAGAGACTTTGAGAGATGGAGAGAGAGAGAGGAGATAAAAAAGAGAGGGACAGAGACAGAGAGGTGAAAAAAGAGAAAGACAAAAGGAGAAAAAAGAACAAATGTGAAAGAGACTCAGAGAGACAGAGAGAGACGGAGACAGAAAGAGGAGAGAAAGAAAATGTAAGAGTGAGAGAAAACAAATATGTAGACAAATGCAAATGAATGTTCTCTTGATTTTCTTGGGTTTCAAATAACATTGTAAACTTTTATTGTGTTCAGGCTAAACATTAAATCATTTCAGAACTTTCAGAAAGGGCCAGTGTTTCCTCTCAGGGAGGAGACTGATGGACCGCTGTGAGAGAACCTCAGCAGCTGGAGTCCAAAGCCCCAAACACAGCAAATTACATTACT
>BRDA01033212.1:2780-16363 GCA_036984385.1 Crenuchus spilurus | reverse complement strand
TCTAAGCCCAATGTGAGCAAGCCGAAGGCAACAGTGGCAAGGAAAAACTCCCTCAAGGCTGGAGGAAGAAACCTTGGGAGGAACCAGACTCACAAGTGTCTTACCTGGACTAAGCAGAACCAGAACTGGTCCACAGTCCTCTTTTAAGATGTATTTCATTTGGAAATTTAGCTCCTAGCTAGGAGAAGCACAGTCTGTGCACTTTTCCTGGTTTGAGGTGCTTACATTGGTCCACTGTGTTTAGTCCAAAGTCAACAATAACCAGGAGATTTTAGAGCACTTCATGCTTCCATCTGCTCACAAGCTTTATGGAGATGTCCAGCAGTTGCCCACAGTGCCAACACTACTACTGACCATCATATAACTGTGACTGATGAGCTATAAGTCTAAGACTGATCAACATTAAAAGACTTGAAATGCATCACTTTATGTGTAATGAATATAAAATATGAAATTTTTTAATTAAATTCTGAACAAAAATAAACTTTTTCATAATATTCACGTTGTTTCATGATGAGGATTCTGTGTAGAACCATCTTCAGCACATTGGCTTCTTTGAATGTTCATGGTTCTATATACAGTAGAACCATTTTCTTTACTAAGGAACCCTTGAAGAACCATCTTTTTTAAGAATGTTGTATTATGTACAGAACCATTTAAAATCTTCCTGTATAGTACCAAAAAGTGTACTGTTACAAGCCAAAGAACCCATTTCTGGTGTTATACAGAATCCTTTTGCTAAGAGTGTACACTCTTAAAAGAGATGGTTCTTCAAAGGTTTTTAGTAAACACAGTGGTTCTATAAAGAGCCATGAACACTCAAAGAACCCAGTGTGCTGAAGATGGTTCTACACAGAATCCTCATCATCACACAATGAGAATATTAAAAACATTTGGATGAGGAATGTGCTGTATTTTCGTATAGAAACCATCTACAAATCATTTTCAAAAAGGTTCTGTATAGAACCATCTACAACACTTTCCTCATCAATTTGAAGAACTCTTTTACCTTTGAATAAACCCTTGGGTTCTTTGAGTGTTCATGGTTCTATATAGAACCATTTTTTAAAGAGCCCTCTTTTTTAAGAGTAGGTGTTTTGGTGAATGGACATGGCTTCAGTCAGACTAGCCCTCATTAACAGTCATCACGTTTGGGAAAACAGGGAAGACCAGAGACCCTCCTCTCTCTCTTTGCAGGGTTGAAGCCATGCAGCGCAGGCACACCACCCTGAGGGAGAAGGGCCGCCGGGGTCCAGCCTACATGTTCAGTGAGAGGGGAACCAGCCTTACAGCGGAGGAGGAACGCTTCCTCGATGCTGCTGAATACGGCAACATCCCAGTGGTACGGAAGATGCTGGAGGAGTCCAAGACCCTCAATGTCAACTGTGTGGACTACATGGGTCAGAACGCCCTGCAGCTCGCCGTGGGCAATGAGCACTTGGAAGTCACGGAGCTGCTACTGAAGAAGGAGGGGCTGGCACGGGTGGGCGATGCCCTTCTCCTGGCCATCAGTAAGGGTTACGTCCGGATTGTGGAGGCCATCCTGGCTCACCCGGCGTTTGAAGGGGGTCTTCGCTTTTCCCACAGCCCGCTGGAGCAGGAGCCGAGGGATGACGACTTCTATGCATATGATGAGGACGGAACCCGCTTCTCGCAGGATGTAACACCCGTTATACTGGCCGCACACTGTCAGGTACAGGGGCATGTATCATACAGGTGTACTTTTAGTTGCAGACTGTAGAACAACTGTTTCATCCTTTGTTCAGCCTGGTCTTCAATGGTCTGGTGGATCATTCTCAGTGACACTGACGTGGTGGTGGTGTAGTAGTGTGCGAGTTGAAAGATGAGCTCAGCACAGGTTGTGTTGGTCCTCTAGTCCTTCATTGGTACTCACGGGATGCTGTTGGCTGGATAGTTGCAGCTCTACTGTGTCTAATCTAACACACACTAACACACACCACCTCCACATTAGTGTCAGCGCAGTGCTGAGAATGTATAGTGGAGCTAAAGTAGACAATGAGTGGAGATACAAGGTATAGGTAAATTAGTTATTTCTGGCTGCACACCACTAAAGGGACATGATGTAGGTTAATCCCGCAAATCAGATTTGTGCCACGAGAGGGCGCCCTTAAGGAGCACAGAGTCTGAGTGCTCAGTTCTGTTTGTTTAAGACTTAAACAGAAGTAAATAACACTTATTGTAGCTAAACTGTCCAAAAAGTTTGTGGACAGCCCTTCTAATGAATGAACTCAGCTACTGTAAGTTGACACAGATGTACAAATGCTCACACAGCTTGTCTTGTTGCTGTAGAGAAGTACTGCTAATAGAATACGACTAAACATGAACCTGTTGGCACCATGCTTAATGCCAGGTGTGGGCTAGAAGGCTATAAACCCCCACACTCAGCACTGAGCTGTGGAGCAGAGGAGCTGTTCTTTGCTCCATCTAATACTTTTGGGATGAGTTAGAGGAGCCTTCCAACACCAAATCTAGTAGAAAGTCTTCTCTGGATCGTAGAGACAGTTACTCCAACAAAAGCGGAATAAACTCTTTAAATTTAAAGAAACAACGAAGGATCATGTGCCCCAATACTTTTGTCCATTTGGTGTAATAACATAAAGATCTATGATCTATATCCATGTTATTTGAGTAAAGCTAGTTAACTGTGTTGTCTTTGAACACTGTAGGAGTACGAGATCGTGCACATACTGCTCCTGAAGGGCGCTCGCATCGAGAAGCCTCACGACCACTTCTGTAAATGCAGTGATTGTTTAGAAAAGCAGAAGCAGGACTCCTTCAGCCACTCACGCTCCAGGATGAATGCTTACAAAGGCCTGGCCAGTGCCGCCTACCTTTCCCTGTCCAGCGAAGACCCGGTTCTAACAGCATTGGAGCTCAGCAACGAGTTATCTCAACTGGCCAACATCGAAACAGAGTTTAAGGTGAGGGTTTGGGTCACCGACTTCACCAATTCCTTTCCATCCAACAAGAGTTATGTGTTTTAATTTTGCCCTGAAGCTCATCCATACCTCTGGAGACTTACTCTTTCTCCGGATGTGTTAATTTCTCTTGTTAATGTCCTAATTTCATAGCGATACAAATTAAATATGTATTTCTTAACCTGTGGAATATGAAACATGCTATCTGGCAACCCAATCGAGAGACAGAGATGTACATAAACAACCAGGGTTGGCAGGCATCACTCATCGGGGCCCAGATGGGGTCCAAATATTTTTTGAAAGTGAAAGTAAAGTCTCTCTCTGAACTATATATGTTCAATGGGTGACACCCTCCTTACACCAATTAGCATCATGCAAACTGCATTCCCTAAATCGTTGCAATTTTGCCTTTAACTGCACTGAGTGCTGAAATAAACTCACTGTGAGTTGCAAACCCAAGAGGGGTATAAAAAATGTGTTCCAGTAGTTTTGGGATGAATTGGGGATAAGCTTGATTGGTGAACACCTTGACCTCCTTCTGATTGCAATCAAATCCTCACAGCAATGTTCAAAATCTAGTAGAAAGCCTTTCCTGGACACTACAGGCAGATACCCAATAAGCCAATGAGCAGGTGTCCTGATACTTTTGTCACATGTAGTGTAAAACCACATCTTTTTTTATGCGGAGGCCATTTTTAATTGCTTCATTAAATAATTCATGGATTCCTGTTGACCTCCCGAAGAGCGCTAATGGTGTTTCAAAGACCAGGCCTGCATTTTTAATCTGTTTTCAGGCATCTTTAGGATTCATTTGGGGAAGCAGGCTCGCCGTCCTGCTGATAAGTTGAGAAGAAGACGGGAGAGAAGGAGCCTGTCCTTGTCTTCAGTCCAAGCTTCTGAATCTTCTGCACAAATTAAAATCAATCCCTGACTTCGGTTCAGGAGCCTCGGTAGCAGTAATTGGTCGTGTGTAGAAAAGTCGGTGAGTCTTTCTCTTTAGAGGAGCTCTTGGAGAAGTTCTCTGACATGCTGTTTGAAGGCTGAAGAAACTTGAGATAGATTGTAGAGTCTTTTCCACAAGAGCCACTCGGGGAACCTGTCTAATCACTGCTTTTCCAGGCCAGGTTGTCAGCTTCTCTCATTGATTTCCAGAGACATTAATTGAATCTGCTTTATCGCTCCATCGTTACCTTAATCTCTGACAGGCTCACTCGCCGGGCACTCGCCAATACCAGTCAATAACCTTGTATCACATTTGAGTTTATGAATGTACTCCGATGCCATAAAAGATGTGTTTGCTACAGTTGTTGCTGAAGGATAATCATAAATATCAGCTCTTGAGCTGCCTTGAGATATATAAATGGTATGTAATAAATAATACATGGCTCAAACTTACCTCGCCAGGTTTGCCTTTAATTTTTAGAACCAGAACTGGGCCCACTTCAGCGATCGTTGATTGTAAAAGTCCGATCGCCAGCAGCAATAACAAAACACAACTTGCAAATCCATTGAAGCTAAAAAGGTCTGGGTCTGGTTAGTACTTGGATGGGAGACATCCAAAGGAAAAGCTTGCAGGTCTGCTGGTGGACAACAGGAGGCACTATTCCTGTGTTCTGTGTGGAACCCAATGCTCCAGTACAGTGATGGGGACACTATTAATGCAATCATAAGACATTATAAATGTCCTTGAGTAATGCTGCAACACTTTCCCGTCTATTCTCAAGAAGCCTCGGTGTGATCCTGGATGATCAGTTATCGTTTTCTACTTACATTGCAAACTTGACCCGGTCATGAAGGTTCCTCCTCTTCAACATTTGACGAACCTGACCCTTTCTAACTCAGGATGCCACCCAGGTGCTTGTCCAATCCCTCGTCATCTTAAGACTTTACTGCAACCAGCTTTTGCCAGGTCTTCTTATGTGAGCCATCAGGCATCTGCAGCTGATCCAGAATGCAGATGCTCGGCTGGTCTTTAATCAGCCCAAGTTATCTCACATCACTCCACTGCTGTGTTTACTTCACTGGCTTCCTGTAGCTGCTCGCATGAGATTCAGAACCCAGATGCTCGCTGACAAAGCAAGAAATGGACTATCCCCTCCCTACCCAATAGCAATGGTCAAGTCTTGAGTTGTACCTCAAGCCCTTTGAGCTTTTAGTAAGGCTCAGCTTGACCCGTCATCCTTCAAGACACGTGGAAGACTGGCATCAAGACTCTTCTCTGTCCTGGCACCCAGGTGGTGTAACAAACTCCCACTGGTTGTTCTAACAGCAGAGTCCCTCACAGTCTTCACACACAGACTGAAGAGCATCTCTTTGCGGAGCACTTAAGCAGCACTAGTTTAAACACTTATTGTAAAGCTCTTATATTGTGAATAATTGTGTATTTTTTCCTTCTTTCTAGGTATTAGTGATGGTTTTGTAATATAAAAAAATCATTGTGCTGATGTTGAAATTACTCCTTTGAATCTAATTATTATTTCATTTAAATAATTGTAGAGCTGGTCAGATATGGCAGTTTATCTCACCATCATCATACATCTAGTCTAAAAATCTAATATTTCTCATTTTGAGAATGTTGTAAGCTTATTATAAGTGTAACCCACTTCCTTGCCACAGTCCTGTCTCTGTCCATGTGCTCTGTGTTTGTTTATGTTTGCCATGTGCCATCCTGTCTCCATGTGCTCTCTTTGTTTACGGTTTCCACGTGTCTTGCTCACGTCACATAATGTCATCACACAACCCTGCTGTTTCATTATGTCGTGATTAAGCTTACTGTAAAGCCTCTCAACCATCTCACAGTCCATCGAATCGTGTCACCATAGTGTTTTGTATTGTCATCATAGTACTGTCTTCAGGTTCATGTTAGTCTCAGTCATGTCATCCCCACAGTCTTTGTTTTGTTTCCCAGCCATAGTGTTCTTCAATAAAACCTTGTCTGTTTTTAACCCCTCTGCATCTGTCTTCTCCTGGCCACAGCCTGCATGACATTAAGACTATTTCACTTAAAATTAGACATATTTTACTGATTAATTGTTTTAAATGTTATTAAGTGAAATGATCTCGCTATATTATCAGATCATTTTATTTGCATATGCCAATATAGTGAGATCATTTAGTTAAATAATCACTTAAAAAAATTTAATAAAACTAATTTTGATTTAAATATTTTTAAAATAAGCTTACAGCATTCTCAAAATAATAAATATTAGACATTAATACTAGACTTAAGATGATTTGACTTGCTAAGATACTATTTTTTAGTGTGAGCGTAATCTTTGCTTCTGATTCCTTGCAGAATGACTACAGAAAGCTGTCTATGCAGTGTAAGGACTTTGTGGTCGGGGTGTTGGACCTGTGCCGGAACACAGAGGAAGTCGAGGCCATTCTGAACGGCGACGTGGACCACAATCCACCAAGTGACCACAACAGGCCCTGCCTTAGCCGTGTCAAACTGGCTATCAAATACGAGGTCAAAAAGGTATAGTTCAGCTCACATTTACCAGTACACAGAAGAGCCAAAACATTATGACCATAGATTAAGTGGAAATGGTTTATAACACAGCAGAGTTTTAGAGTGTATCTCCCTGTAGTTTACACTGTAATTTACCAGAACTTACACCATAACTTCCCCTGAAGAATCAGTGCATATAAACTACTGACTGGTTCTTACTGGTTCTATAATGAACAAAAGTAAACAATAATACACAACGTGGATGGAATTTTGATTCCAGAGGTGGGTGCAGACTTAAACATAAACAAAATTATTCTGAATTATTAATAAACAATTACTAGTTATTATTAATAATATACTAATAACTAATAATCTTATTTATTAATAATAATTAATAATTTTATATATTAATAATTTTATATATTAATAACTCTAATAATTAATAAATACTAATAGTTAAAGGCATGTAGCACAAAATTATCACCCAATTCTGTGTTTCACCTTGTTAGTCAACTTCACTCCATGGTCAATAGACCTCATTTACACAGAATTACACTAATTTTTGAGTAAAAATAAGCAGTTAACACAGGTCAATTTGACCCAAAGACCACAACAAAGATTTCAACATAATCAGCTCATCTAAAGCTTCCAAACAGACACAGATTCAAACAACCAACATGTTAACATGCAACAGTGGCAGGTGAACACCGACTCCTGGCCAACTAACACCGTTTACAACCAGATGGAGTGACAGCGGGGACGGCCAATCACATGTTTGCAAGAAACATTATAACCAATTGATGAGCTTGTGGGCGGTCTAAAGGAAAACAGGCTTCAGCTTGGTCCTAGTGCTTGACATGTCTCCATTTAATAGTGTGTAACATTGTTTTTGGATGGTAAAAATTAAGTGTTGATATTTTTATAGCACTAGCTGGGTTATTTCAGGTAACTATTGAGTTTAGTCTCATTTTAGGCTCCATTTGTAAACTAAAGAATCCAAATTTATCTCAGTCTTGGCTTTACACAGCCGGTCTTTGGGGAAAAGTGATAGAAAGGGAGTTATGTTTGGTATCCATCATATTTATATTTTTTACACTTAAATTAGATGTATTCAAACAGCCACAGCATGTCTGGAGTCCAGTATTTCTAACAAATACTTGTACCCAATAGCCTCACCTGACATTACGTAGCTGTTTCTTCAACAATACATCACTAAAAGTTATTTTAAATCACACCAATTAATCATTAAAGCCTCACACACTAGACACAGTATTGTTTTCTTCAGTAACAGTAAATTTAAGCACCAATAAGAGCACACACTGTAAGTACAAAGTACACATTGCAGTGTCCTCTTTAACACACACTAACACACCATCACCACATCAGTGTCACTGAGAATGATCCACCTGCTCTGTGGGGGGTCCTGATTATTGAAGAACAGGGTGAAAATGTACAGAGAAACAGATGGACTACAGTCTGTAATAATAGAATGACAGCGTGCAGTAGTTCTAGGTCAGTGGACTGTATATCTGTTGTTTTTCACTGGTCTAAGACTTCTCACAGTGCTGTGCTAATCTTCACCATTTATTTTCAGTTTGTGGCTCATCCGAACTGTCAGCAGCAGCTCCTGACCCTGTGGTACGAGAACTTGTCTGGCTTGAGGCAACAGCCTATTGGAGTGAAATGTTTAACAGTGCTGGGTGTGATGATGGGTCTTCCTTTCCTGGCAATTGCATACTGGATCATGCCCTACAGCAAGGTACACTCTAGAACAGCACCAGCACTCATTTATATCCACTTTCACAAAGCTTCAGAAGTTCACAAGCAGGCAGGAAGAGACAGCGAGCTAGTCTGGAGATCGTTTAAGGCTTTTTGTTTGACTTCTGAAGGCTAATCTTTTTGCTCTTCTGTTTTTTCCCCAAAGGTGGGTCAGGTTCTCCGCAGTCCGTTCATGAAGTTTGTAGCCCATGCTGTTTCCTTCACCACGTTCCTGGGCCTGCTCGTGCTCAATGCCTCCGATCGCTTTGTCGGAGTCAAAAATCTGCCCAACGAGACAATAACGGACCATCCGCGTCAGGTCTTCCGCGTCAAAACCACCCAGTTCACCTGGACGGAGATGCTCATTATGAAATGGGTGCTTGGTTAGTATGGCTGAAGGAGCTGTATAATGATGGATATAATGATGTAGACACAGTCAAACAACTACAAATATTAAAAAAGTTCATTATTCTTCATTTCATTTCAAAAAGGTCATTGGTCCACTGTGTTTGATCAAGTCTAGAGACAACACAGCCTCGATTTTAGAGCACTTCATGCTTCCGTCTGCTGACAAGCTTTATAGAGATGCCCAGTAGCTGCCCACAGTGCCAACACTTCTCTTCACCATCATATTACTGTGCCAGCCAACTCTTGAGCTATAAGTCATACTGATTGAAATTCTGTACTAGTACTAAAAGACATTCAGTGGTTTTTCATGATTTAAAAATGTTCTGCATTGTAGATTAATACTAAAGTCATCCAAACTATGAATAAATACATATGTAATTATTTAGTAAACAAACAAGTAAACATGTTTATATTTTACATTCTTCACAGTAGGCACCTCTTGCTTAGATGCAGCTTTCTTGGCATTTTCTCAGTCAGCTTTATGAGGTAGTCACCTGGAATGACTTTCAGTTAATAGCTGTCTTGTCAAGAGGTCATGACTTGCATTTCTTGCCTCTTTAATGTGTTTGAGACATCAGTTGTGTGTCTACTTTGAAGAATCTAAAACATGTTTTGGTTTGTTTAACACTTTTACATTCACAAAATGATTCCTTATGTTCTATCATAATAAAATAAAATACACTAAAATAGCAGGTGTGTCCAAACTTTTGACTGGTACCCTATATCATTCTACATGCAATGAATATAAAATATATGGTAGTTCACCTTTTTTAATTAAGCGATGAGCGAGAATGAACTTTTTTATGATATGTATAGTTTTTGAGTTGTGTACTTACCCGTCCTACTAAACGATTGGAATTGACGTAAAAACATTAATAATGAAAGCCTTCAAAATCAAAACCTCCAGTGCTTTGACCTATATTAATTGTATCAACATTCCTAATTGATGTTCTGATTCGATGGTCAGGAATGATCTGGTCTGAGTGTAAAGAGATTTGGGAGGACGGACCTCGCGAGTACATAATGCACCTGTGGAACATCCTGGATTTTGGCATGCTGTCCGTCTTTGTGGCGTCTTTCACGGCGAGACTCATGGCCTTTCTGCGAGCATCTCATGCACAGCTGTATGTTGACCTCTATGTGGTCAGCGCTGACCTCAGCAATGCATCCCTGCCCGAGGAGGTGGCCTACTTCACGTACGGTGAGTGGGGCAAATGTAAATGTATTCGAAAAGAATTAGAGGAATTAGCTGTAAGGCTACTGAGGAGGCTATAGAGTGTGGCATATGGGAGTGTGTAGGTTGGATTCTGATTCATTTAATTCAATGACATTAGATGGTATAATGAATGGAATGCATGTGATATCATCCATGTTTACGATGCATATCACAATGATATATCAATACACCTCTAATGGCTGCGTACGTTTGTTTCTCAGCCAGGAACCGTTGGCTTCCTTCTGACCCCCAGCTCATCTCGGAGGGTCTGTACTCCATCGCTGTGGTCTTGAGCTTCTCTCGCATTGCTTACATCCTGCCAGCCAATGAAAGCTTTGGACCCTTGCAGATCTCCCTGGGCCGCACTGTGAAGGACATTTTTAAGTTCATGGTCATCTTCATTATGGTCTTCCTAGCCTTCATGATTGGAATGTTCAATCTGTACTCTTACTACCTGGGAGCCAAATACAACCCTGCCTTCACCACGTAAGTGTCAGGATCTCAGGGTCAGGACAACGGCCACAGTTTATTTGGATTGTTTTATAGAAGTGCTACAAATAATTAAAGAACTCATATCAAAAAACTTTAGTGTAAATTGTGTCATTTAAGGAAAAATTAACATTATTTTATTGTCATTGGCATACATGGAGATGACCAGCAGAGGGCAGTGTGGAGTCTAGAAGAAGGAAAATGACCACTGTACAATCTTTATAGCCACAATTTCAACATGGGGCTAATTTAGTATAAATAAAGTTAGCATTACAGTCACAGTTCAATGTGAATTGCCCAAAACAAAATCCCTTTACCATAAATATAATAAACATTTGAGAAAAGTTTACTGTTTAGTTTTTCACTAAAGCTACAAGGCTAATGTAGCTAAGAAAAAATGTAACCCACCATTTAGCATGATGCTAACGGCATACCTAAACCATCTGCCACCTACCTCAGAGTGTTGAGATGTTCAGTAATCTGTAATCTGTAAAAAACTTGATTATGAGACAGTATAAAAAATATGTATAAAAAATAGACATTAGCATAGCTAAAATAGTAGCAGTTCTCATGGAGCCTAAATTATGTTATTTTTCTAGAAAACGTTGTGCACAAATGTTTGGAAAGCCCTAGTAAAATCATGTTTTGTGGATGCAAAGTGAATTAAACATAGAAAACCTTAAATATGGCAATTTTCTGTGCAAAATATTTGCTAAAATATTAGCTTATTATTATTAGCTTATTAGCAGTTTACTTATTTTTCCTTAGAAAATAACAAAACACAATTTAACTAAGAGTTCACTGAACTTTTGACTTCAGACACCACAAAAATAAGTTAAATTAAATTAATAAAACAGGTTTGGCCTGACTAAATTAGTTTTCCCCATAGTTTTAGCACCTGTTTGGATAAAATTAAAGTAATGTGACGTTAGCTACATTAGCCTCGTAGCTCAAGTGTGAAACTGAAGTAAACTCTGAATTAAGTTTTATTTTGTGCCCAAATGTGTTCTTGAGTTGAATGTAAAGTACAAATATGGCCCATCCAGGCAGTGCTATTATTTTAAGAATGAAAGCTTTTACGTTTGTAGATGTACCAGGTGTGTTTGTATATGTTTGCTAACAGGGTAGAAGAAAGCTTCAAAACATTATTCTGGTCTATTTTTGGTCTGAGTGAAGTCATCTCTGTGGTGCTGAAGTATGATCATAAGTTCATCGAGAACATTGGCTATGTTCTCTACGGGGTCTACAACGTCACAATGGTCATCGTTCTGCTCAACATGCTGATCGCTATGATAAACCACTCTTACCAGGAGATTGAGGTGAGAACGGCTGCATTCTCAATTAAGATAAATTATTTAAATATGCACAATTATCTGCAATTACATCATTACATAATTGCGATTAACGATTTAGACACAAATAGTATATATACTGAACAGCCATAACATTAAAACTACTCTGCTAATATGACTAAACCTTTCATGCATTCATTGCAAAAAAATCTACCAGGAATTTAAATTCCATTAAATTTCTTTAAGTTTGCCACTTTTTCCACTATTGTATAAATTAAATAAGCTAAATGTAATTTTGTCTTGGTTTTTAAAGAAAAAACAATTATTAAACTCAAATTTTTAAATATGTATTTATATATTTATACATTTTAACATCCCAAGTGTAAATGGCAAAATAAATTAGCTATACAGTAAAACTTCGGTTATTGTATAAATCGGTTATCGTCAACGTTTTACAAGGAAATTTTGTCTGTTATCGTTCATCTGCCTGCTTTTTATCACTGTGTCCATTCATCATTCATTTTGGCTTTGTTTCTCGTTTCTCTAGCTTTATTTTGCTTTGTTTCTTATTGTTTCTTTGGCTTTGTTTCTTATTGGTAATTCCCAAACCAAACTAAAATATGTCACACTAAAGTGATGGTGCGTAGCACAATGCCTGAAAACTGGTGTGAAAACAAATAGTGCCCGAGAACAGGTGTACAAAATAAAGGCTGGCCGCTGGACCACACCAGCACTCTCTAAAACAGAGCGTAAACCTGTAAGAGTGATGTTAAATGTTAATTTATCCATTTCATTAGTCTTTTGTATTTATTTCTTATTGTGTTCTGTACGTAAAATTATTGTTATTCTATATAAAATTTATTTTTGTTACTATTTTGGAGTGTTTGGAACAGATTAATTGGATTTACATCAATGGGCACCACTGTTATGCTCTTGGAAGTCACTCAATGTGCAAGAAGTCCATTCTCAGTACACCTTTACTACAGCAGCTCTAGAACAAGTTAGATGTTTCTGAAATGTACCACCACCATGCTTCACCTGGTACTCTGTTATCATGCCATTTGGGACATCAGTCAGTCTGCTACAACTGACTGGTGTGCTCACTTATTCATACCTGCAGTAAACCCTGATATGTGACATTCCAAACTAGGGGTGGTCACAATATTTTTGATATGTAAGTGTACTGAAGTACAAAAACTGTTAAAATATCTTATTCATGTGGAAATTGTCTTTTTTGTTATTGTATATGATTCTGTAATACACTGATATTATCCTGCGGCGGCTTGTTTGTATTGTTCGTGTGAACAGGAGGATGCTGATGTTGAGTGGAAGTTTGCCCGTGCCAAGCTGTGGCTGTCTTATTTTGATGAAGGCAGGACCCTCCCTCCTCCTTTCAATCTGGTTCCCAGCCCAAAGTCCTTCTATTACATGGCCTTACGCACCAGATCTTGCCTCGTCCGATTGTGCAAGGCCAGAGGGCGTCACCGTGGCAGCCAGCACGACGTGGACGTGTCAAGTTCACGGACTAAGGTTCTGTTCTGGTACCTGTTGTCATCTGTAAACCATATTTGCTTCTTTACCTAAACGACCATGAATAACTTTAATGAAGATCTGGTGATGAAATAATGATTAAATAAACCTCAGTCTGTTTGAAAAAGACTGACATGTATGATTACAGTGCAGGTAGACAGGTGTTCATTTCTGATGATAAATATCTGCGGCTGTAGGAGTGGAGGCCGGCGCCCGGCCAGCCGTCTCCCATCACCTGCCATTAAGGAGACATTAAAATCCTAAATTATCCTCCTGGACACAGCACAGGACACTGGTTATTTCCACCTGAACCTACTAATGTATCAGTGCACAGTACAGGAGGAAGTGTTGATGGTGTGAAAGTATACAGACATGGGGAGAACATTGTAACTCCACCCAGATGCAGGCTTTAACCAAAGACCTCAGTGCTGAGAGGTGAGCGTGCTAACCACCAAGCCACCGTTGCGCCACACCATATTCGTGACTCCAGAAACCAATTT